>JANEYF010002884.1:0-30144 GCA_029963845.1 Rhamnusium bicolor | reverse complement strand
AAATGTCGAATCAGTACTTATACACTTAGACTCCTGAATAATCAAAAAGTGAAATAAAAAGTTGATATAAAAACTCTTCCACTAATCAATAGCTTGAAAATGAGACTGAGTTTTTTGTTTAATTTTTTAAGGATTCTTAATAGGTTTTTAAGGATACGCACAATCGTGTGTCTTGGGAGTGAAACAACCACACTCATAATTGTGACATCAAATTATTTATTAGAATGGAATTTCAAAAAACAGTTCTGATGCTTACTAAAACATAAATAAACATTACATTTTTTACATCGTACTCTAGGTCGACTTTCACATTTTTCCATTCGGCAGCAAACAGGATTTTTGAGATCATCAGAAATTGGCCAGTGGTTAAAACCGTCGTAACGCTTATATTTGCATGGTAAAGCAGCGGGAATTTTTCTTTCTTTCGTTTTCTATTTCTATTCTTTCTTCTTCATCTCCGGTATCTGGTTCCTCTTCTGCAGCTCTTCTTAGTTCCAGATGTCAAGTATTCCCCAAGCTGAAGTCGGAAGTCGAGAAGTTTCACAGAGGCTGTTTTAGCATTTTTGCAGTCTCGTCTGTATTCCATCCAACTGTTTTCGATGGCTAGATCAAAAAGATGCAGTATTACCTTGAAGGTCCATTTCTTGGTTCTGAAGAATGTTCGGTAATATTCTAACATTTGGTCACAAATGTCTACCCCACCCATTAGCTGGTTATACATTTTTACCACATTCGAAGAAGTTACTTCAATCCTCTCTTTCCTTGACTTGTCCCATCTTTTTACAGTACACTCTGGCTGTTTACTGAATGCTGTAGAAATCATCATCACACTCTTGTTGTCCTTCCATTTCGTTAGACAAACTTTTCTATCACTGTTACAATTTCATCTGATTCTCCTCTTTCATGTCGACATATTTACAGAAATTACATCCCTTTATTCTGTTGGCCATAATAGTGGCAGTTCCATATATATTTAAATTTTGTAATTCCTTCATTAGGGCTACAGTTGAAAAATATCGGTCAAAAAATAAGTAACTTCCTTTAGGCAATGTCTGCGATAATCTCATGATCACAGACGGTCCTAATCCCAATTCTTTTTTTATTAGTGGCGTGGATAGACCTTGATATATTTCAAAATCTACGACTGTGCCATCGGATGTTGTAACGACAAAATTTTTGAGTCCTACTGGTCTAGGTTTGTTCTTGACATATTGACGTACTGGACATCGACCTAAGAATGGAATCATTTGCTCGTCCATTGAAAATGCTGAACTCTGTTTTCTCACAATAGCATGACATCGATTTCGTACTATTTCAATCATAGGCTGCACCTTCCACAATCTGGTTTTTTTTACTTCATCAGGAATGCTAAGATTGTCAACTACATAGAAATTAACCCTCAAGAAATAAAATCTCTCCTCGAGGCATCACATCTGCAACCAGTGAAAATTTAAATTTTGAATTCCAATTTTGGGCAATTTAATGCAACCAATAATGGCAAGCATGCCAAAAATTTTTTTATCTCTTCGGCAGTAACTACAATCGGTTTTCCATTTTTCTGTAAGTAGTACTGTGCTGTATATTGTGCACTAGTTTCGAAAAAGTTGTCGTTCAGATAGTTAGAAAAATATTTCCATGGCGTGAGTACTTCACCTTGCTCTGAATTGATATCTATTGGTCCTGGCATACTCTGAGAGGAACAGAATCGTGTCCAAGGAAATAAAGTTGACAGTGGTACTTTGTCGGCTCTACTCCAAATCTCATCTCCACTTGCTTCCTCATTTTCTACTTCTTCGTTTTCATCTGCACTTGCCTCCTCATTTTCTACTTCACTCTCATAATGTTCCTCTCTGTTTTTGTTATTTACACTGTAACTTTCGTCTTCGTGAATTGTTTGGTCGTCTGCTTCCCAAAAGTTGTCCTCATCATCTTGTTCCTTATCAAAATCCAAATCGGATTCGTCCAATAATTCAAAAAAGCTCTTCGGGATTATTTTCTAGACGCACCAAAAAAAAAAGGACCAAACCTATTAAGCCACTAACCAACGTCTAACCAAAGTAGCAAGTGTTCCATAACAAACTTGACCTATTCAATTAGTCACCAACATCTACCCCAACGTTGGTATGTTACTCAAAATTTAACCATACCTATTTTAGACAGTTGTCAACGTCTAACCAACTTTGGTAAGTTATTCAAAATATAACCATACCTATTTTAGTCAGTTGTCAACGTCTCATCAACGTTGGATAATGACTTGAAAAGATATCAAACCTTATTAAGTCGTTTTCCAACGGCAAATCAACGTTGGTAAATCGTCCAGACTTAAGCAGTAGGTTTGCGAGGTCGGCGCAATATTTGGTTCGACGTCGTATTACAACTACAAAATTTAAGTTATTACTCGACTACTATTTGTAATAATTCTGACGTCGGAATTAGTGAACAAGTAGTCGGTAGTTGGTAAAATGTTGCTTGGGAGGTTAAAAGGCTAAACCAATAATCGAAAACAAAAATACTTACGTTTATTCGACATGGCACTGAAAAAAAAAAGAACTTATCACATGTGTTTCCGGCGCAATAACAATATTCATTGGCGGTTTTATGACTTGATGATGCATAATATACATCTCACAAACATGTGAACCGGGCGTGTCTAAATACATTTTCATCTTTAATGTGTCTTAAAATACGAACCTCACAATTGTGCGTATCCGGAGTCTAAGGCTTGAGGCCAAGGAGTCCCGAGTTCGAATCCTAGTTAAGGCATGGATGTATAGTTTTTAAAATACCGAGATGGTAGCATAGTTGGCTAGAGAGTTGTTGTATGGCAGAACGCGGCTTCTGAGTTCGAGTGTCAGCTGCGGCATCTGGCAAATGTCTGAGGGAATGGTTGTTGTGTATGTCTGTCCTGCTTGAGTGGGGGAATAGCAATGTGCTAAACTCCACCAGGACGTTAATATAAATAAAACATTAAAAATTAAAAAAAAAACAATTTTTCCACCCTGACACACAATCCGGGGACACCTCGTATATAAATGTAGTACATCCTTTTCTAGATGCATTTTAACATTTTTTTTTCTGTTTTAGGTGGATGCTTCATGCTCAAGAATATTAAACACAATATACAGTGTATAAATAGTCTCATAGGGGACCCGAAACCCGATCTCAACCTGATTGCCCTATTTACATTTCGTTTTAAAAAATTTACAAGGACAGATAAAATTCCGGTTAGGATCGGGTTAGAATGGCAAGGCCGCCGAGAGCCAGAGCTGGTCCCGGTACAAGAGCATTTGCCGGGCTCCTCATATTTTTAAATAAATAGTAGCTTTTTTAAAGAGCAGTTATACAATTTATCTCTATACCGATGGTGTCTAGATTATTATTTAAATACCCAAACAAATCGAAATCTTTAATAAAAAAAACTAAAATGTAATAAGTAGAAACTTATCTGAACTGAAAATTAAAAAAAATGACAAATAGGCGAACCAATAAAAACAAAACAGAACACAACTGAGATATATTCTGACTGGCTTTGGATAACATATTTTTTTAAATTTTAATTCTAAATTAACGCTCTCGAGATTTGCGACTAGCAAAAAGTTCAATCACAGGGTGAAAATCAAATGGAATAGTTTCACCCTTTAGGGAGGGTGTTCTTAAGTCCTCCATCTTCCTTCTCCCGGTGAATGCTACTGTTACTGTTTTTTGAGGGTTCACAGATTCTTCCCTGTCACACCAGTTACCCACTCCGTCCAGTGTTTCTTGAAGGGTATTATGAGTAGACATTACTCCTTCAGAGTTTCCTCTGTCTAGTATTACTAAATCATCTGCATATGCTAGAACATCAACCTCCGACAGTGTGAGAATAACCAGTAAGTCGTCCACAAGAAGTGACCTCAGAAGCGGGCAAAGAACCCCACCTGCGGACATCCTCTTCTGGGTCTAAAACTAACTGTTTTTCCCTATAGAGGCGTTGTTATGGTTCTGTTTGATAGCATAGCATGAATTCAGTGGCATTCGACTCAATTCTTCTGGCAGCTATAGTGCTGCATATAAGGAGTAGGGCAATAATACAGTGTTAAATGCTCCCTCAATGTTGAGAAAAGCTCCTTTTTTTCATTTGAAGGGATTGTGTGATTTTCTCCACTAGGTTGTTGAGTATTTAATGCTTTTAAATGTGCAAAGAAATATAATTAATAGAGTTAGAAAATATTGAAACACTTGATATAGTTTTAAGTTTAGTTCTATTAGGTATATTATTTTTAAAATGTAACAGTAATTAAATTATTAGTAAATGAGTATTGAATAATTTGGCGCTGAATTTTCGTCGCCCATTAGAAGATTGTTAAATATACCATTTAAAAAAATTAGAAAAATTGAGTCTGAAGTTTGATAAAATTGACACTGAAAATCGGACGCCTTTGTAAAGAAATATAAAAATATATTATTACGAAACAACAGCGGTAATCTTATGCTAAAGTGAAAATTTCATAAAAAAAAAAACGTTTTAAGTCAATGAGTTATTTTTATTTTCAAAATCGATGCATTTGTCATAATTTTCGGAACTAGATAAATATCTCTCAAAATAATACCAGAAAGTAGGCCCATTCTCATATCACCGAAAAGAAAATTTTATGCGGAATCTAAATTTATAATAAGAAAATACTATTCTATTTGAAATAAGAAAGTTGAGGTATGCACCATAAAAATGGAGCACCCTCTATAGTTAAAAATATTTTTAAATTGTTCAGCACAAAAACTACTTAATGTGTATAATTTTCAGATTTCTAAGTTTGATATAAATGAAGCGACAGATCGATCTCACACTAAATCGCCACCCGGTATGCATTAAAACAAAACTGTTCCATTTTAATTTTGTAATAAATCATTAAAATAATTAGTTTATTTAACGCTTTCAATAATTTCATATTTGAACAATGTTTTCAAGCAAAATAGATATATGTATGTATTCCTTTCAAGTCTTGTAATAGTGTAGCATTAAAAAGAAATAAGCACTGATGTTAAAATAACATTTGAAGGCGAAAACTTAATTGTGATAATTACAAACATAAAGATTGGGTACCTACTTAATGTCGGTCAACTATGTGCTAATTGGCCACATGAGTGCTCATTTTTTTTAAATAAAATGCTTTTTCATTAACGAAGTCAGAAGAATTTTAATATCCTCTAAGTTTATCTATTGTATTGTAGTTTACTACAAACAAGTGGCACATTGACACATTATTCTTCATTGTTTATTTTCTTATCACATCTGAAAATATACAAAACACTTTAAAATAATGATAGGTATTGTGGGGCAAATAATTAATTGAAATTTCATTTATTTTTCAGTTTATATTGTTACCATAATGCTTCATGATAAATTCTCTTCAACATTGCAAAAGAAAAACAAAAAATACGTCGTTAAATTAGGAAGTGTTAATTTAGAGCAACTAAACTTAGTAGGAATCTGTAGCTAAACTTGATGCAAAAGGGAGCAAAATTTGAATAGAAAGGTTTGTTTAAGGGTGGTGAAAATTTTCTTTTATTAAAAAAGAAATCAAGAAAACAATTGTACCGTGGCCAAGAAGGATTAAAATAAGCATATTGTCTCTCTTTCATTATTCTTGTAGAAGTGGCCCTTTCAGAGAAAAATGGTAAGAAGTAAGAAGAAGAAGAAGAAGAAGAAGTAAGAGGTAAGAGGGGAGGCGAGAGGTAAGAGGTAAGACGTAAAAAGTAAGAAGTTAGAAATAAATAGCAAGAAGTAAGAAGTGAGAAGAAGAGATAAGAAAAAACAAATAATTACATTTGGTTTATGCATTTATGAGGTAGTAGCAGAAATTACCCGACGTTGTTCAGATTGAAGGGTTTAGAAGAGGCATTCTTAAACTGTACGCCCTATTTTACTCCCTTAGATTTGAATGCTACAAACGTTGTAACTGGAAGAGTTTGGGAGAAACAATCCCCCCCCCCCAAGCACTTAGAGAGCGCTTTCGAAAAAATTCCTTCTTAGTGGACGATTTTGGCACTTAAAGTACATCTTCTAGTTCTTACAATTTGGGCTCTCCGCTGATGAATCAATCACTTTATTTGCCTGTAACAGTGTCATTCAGTCGTTTCATAACAAAATCAGTTGTAAAATTTTATACAAACATATCTTATAAACAATACACTTGCACACGAATTAGCCGACATTCACTTAGTTTATGGTGAATGCCATTGTAATTGTCGGTATGCGAAAATATCTCAATCGACAAGTATCTCAGAACAGTAGCAATAAGTTTAACTCTTTCGCTACCAATTTATTTTACAAACATTACTATTGAATTTACTAGATATTTGCTTTCATGAATTATAAAAAAGACCAAAATTTTAGATTTCAAATTTTTAATTGAAAGGATTGATGATTAGGGGTAGTGGGACATATATTTCCCGTTATACTAATATGTTGGGATGAAGATGTCCCATTGGTAGTTAAAAAGCTTTTATTGAAAAAAAAATAACCTTACATAATATATTATTATTGGACTAAAAATGCATATGCGATAAGAACAAAAACATTTTTTACACAATGGAATCTCACAAGTGGCAGCGCAGAGGGTTTTGGTTTTTGTTTCTTTATTTCTCTTTGCACAATTATGACATATTCTTCGTGTTGGCTCTTCAACATGTAAGTGGTCACCAACGTTTATTATACATTTTGAGGAGATAGAAGGTCTCCCATGGAGTCGTCTTTGGACTAACTTGTCGTTGTCTCCCATATGCAACAAGAGATTCAGCAAGGTGTACTAGAAAATCTAAACAACTTCCTTTCTTATGTCTCATTTCATTGAAAATAATCCATGAATTAACTACTGATGTCATAAGAAGGCGATAGAACACTCTTTTCCACCATTTCAAAGATTTCCTATCCACGTCATA
Organism: Rhamnusium bicolor; assembly: GCA_029963845.1. Lineage (NCBI taxonomy): Eukaryota > Metazoa > Arthropoda > Insecta > Coleoptera > Cerambycidae > Rhamnusium > Rhamnusium bicolor. The sequence continues at coordinate 23,226 of JANEYF010002884.1, read as the reverse complement.
TAAACCTACCAATTGATCAGAGAAATCTACGCCACTCATATATTTATTATAAAAATGAATTAATTCAGGGCAGGGAATATCTTTGCAAATTCCATCTTTTGTTTTTCTACTAATAACTCTCATCGCGTTACTGTGAAAATTAGAAATGACTGTAACGTCTTTTGTATCTCTCCACGAAACAACAGATGATTACACAGGAAATCTGCTTCTCCTCTTTCTCTCTTCCTGCTCTTGAATTTAGGCATATTTTTTCGATTACCCATAGTACTTCTCACTGATGCAAATGGAGTTTCATTCGTTAGATGTGTTGATGTAAAGAACCTATCAAAATATAAGTTTACATCTGGATGTCTAATAGTTTTTGATAATTCTGTGACTACACTTCCGTATCTCTATTTTCATCTTTTCCACAATATATGTTGACGCCATATGTATATCCAGTAGCAGAATCACATTACCCCCATAGTTTAATTCCTTTCTTAGTGGGAGGATATTGTTTTAACACATTTCTTTTCTCGAACTATGCCATAGCTTCGTCAATAGACTAAGAAGCGCTCTCACTTCTTGCCTTTGAAAAAGTGTATTTCAAGCAAGATACTTCTTTCTGTATGTAATATAACTTATGAGCATCCTTTAGTTTGTCCGGAGAATTTAAATATATTTTTGTGACAACTGAAATCGATTTCGTGTAATAGCCTGTTTTATTGCAGAATTTGCAAGTGATCTATTAGTGACCAGTAGAGATGTAATGCAAGCACTCTGTTGTAGGACATTATCAAGTAGCATCCTAATATAATCATAATTTCGTGCTAGTCAGTAATCTGTACACTTTTTTTAGTTTATTTTTTTCTAATATTGTTAACCTGTCGTTAGTTTTCTCAGCGACCCAAAGAAAAAAACTCTTTGGCAATAATTTGAAAAATACATCTAATTGTGAACATCCTCGATCTAAATCTAACAGAATGTTACATGGTCTTTCAACAGAAATGTTTATTCGTGGGATGAAATAACCGTGTATTGGTTGTCATTTGTCTGTTCTCACCAATACCTGCACTTCTTTCTCCTTACTATTTTCGATTCCACCTTCAACTTCCGAATCTTCTGATTCTTTTGCATCACTTTCAACTATTTCCTGAGTTGCTTTTCTTGCTATACCTCTATTTTTATTTCTAACATCTGTGCTCGTAGATAGTCGAATATTCTCAGATTCATCGCTAGATAGATCTGTTGATGAAGCCACATACTCGGAGCCACTGTTCTGAAAGGGTTCTTCCATTTCTTCATCTTCATCTGACAAATGGTTAGCCAACTCCAATAATTCAGCTTCAGTTTTCGTCTGTAAATAAAATAATGCAAATAATAACCACTGGGACACATACTAATCATTACTCTATACCACTGGGACATATGAGTCCCACAGAAAAATAATCTATTATATAATAAGTTTCGGTGCGATATATGCAAATATATGTACATATATATAATTATAACTATGAAAGACTTACCTCGACATATTTTCAACGTAGTTTATTCATTAGAACACAAACAGAACTAACTAAGAGACATAACAAGTTACTACGTCTATCCACTTACAGTATTACCAGTGGGACAAATAATATCAGAGGAGTAAGAAGCCAATCTCCCTCTGGAATTTTTTAAACACTTGATAGGACATATATTACCCATTGGTAGCGAAAGGGTTAAAGGTGTTTGAAAGAGCAGCTATTAAAACTTAAAACCATTTCGTGCTCAACTTGAGATTTTACCACAATATACAAATTCTTGATTATGATTCTGCACTCGGCTTAGAAATAAGTTTATTAAAGACAATAATGTTTTAACAAAAATATTATTCACTGATGGATGAGTTGTATTTTACAAGTAATAAAGGGTGTGTCACGGTATTTCATTGATATAGCGTCTAATTTCGGCCTTTAATGCTTCGGTGGTCGTGGGCTTGTTGGCATAAACCTATGACTTCAGATAACCCCACAGCCAAAAGTCCAAAGGTGTTAAATCGCAAGAGCGTGGCGGTTAATTCTGGTTATCAAACCGAGAGATGATACGACCAAGAAAAGACTCGTGCAAGACCGTCAATGTTTCACGGGAGGTATGGCAAGTGGCACCGTCCTGCTGAAATCACATGTCGTCGAGAGCAATATCTTCCAATTGAGGCACAAAAAACTGGGTTATCATAGTACGATAACATTCGCCATTCACCGTTACTGCATTACTTGCCTCCTCTTCGAAGAAAAACGGCTCAATGATTCCTCCAGACCACAATACACTCCAAACAGTGACACGTTTTGGATGCATTGCTTTCTCATGAATCATTCGTGGAGTTTCTGAGTCCCAAATGTAGCAGTTTTGCCTATTAACGAAGCCATCAAGGTGAAAATGGGCCTCATCACTGAAAATGATTTTGTTCGCAAAATCAGCATTCGCTTCTTGTTGTTCAAGTATCCAATTGGCCAACTCTCTTTGCTGTGCATGGTCTGTTAGCAGAAGTTGTTGAGTCAATTGGACTTTATAGGCATGGAGAAGCAAATCTTTACTGAGAATACGCTGAAAAGTGGCTGTTATAACGTCCAATTCTTGTGCACGATGACGAAACGACGTCCCTGGACTCTCGGCCACGGTTTTGCGATGTTTTGTTCTGAACGACCTCTACGTGCTAGTGTCGTGTGTTTCACATCACTAACCGAACCAGTACTTTCAAATTTTTCAATTATTCTTTTCACAGTAGATAAATGAGGAACATTATTTCGACCAAAAATGGACGTACTTTACGAATCGTGGCAATTAAACTTTCACCATTTTGATAATAATGTTTAACAATCAGGACGCGTTTTTCTATCGTGCAATGCTCCATGTTTACTAACTCCCATATGTCTCCTATCGGCTTGGTATGTCATAATTTTGTGACATCATGACAGCCAAACTGGCGTGCAATTCAAATCTTGCGCTCTTATTGAAACACCTTTTAAAACAACAAACTTAATTTACCCAAACAGAATGATCAAAATGCCACCAATGTAATTTACTATCAACATTTGGGCTGGTATTGAGCTAGTTGAATTACCTCCACACCTAAATGATGACTACCTTAATTTGTTACAAAATACACTACCAGAACTGATAGGAGCACATCAATAACACATTAGAATAAGTATGTAGTAAATTTACAATGGTGCACCTGCTCAATTTGCATGAGATTTGCGCGTTTTTGTAAAAGTCTGCTTGTCAGAATGCTGAATAAGTTTTGGTCCTGATCACCAATAAAGTGGTTGGCTTGGTCACCTGACTACACCCTACTTGACTTTTATTTCTGAGATTGTATTAAGATTAACGTGTATGCCACTCCTGTAGAAACATAAGAAGAACTATGGGCACACATTTTTTAAATTTTTCGTCAAGATGTGGGAGTGTTGTTTCAGGTGAGACGATCTGTTATTTGTTGCATCAACTTAAGGTGAATTTACATGGTGCCAGTAACTCGTCTGAGTAACTAAAGCCGAGTACTGGATTTTAATACTCTCTATGTGTAAACAGACCTTTTAGTGTTACTGAAACATTAAAATGCCTGTTTACACGATGAAAATACTAAAATCCAGTACTCGGTTTTAGTACTTTGGTACTAACATGACCGAGTTACTGGCAGTGTGTAAATTCACCATTATGCATACGAGAGAGTGGCGGTCAATTTCAAGACCTTTTCAATTTCTTTGTATTTACATGATTTTGTTCCTTCATATGTAAGTTTACGGTCTTTTAATTAGGCAATTTTATAATTTTCAAAATTTTTAAAATAAAATTGCAATTTTGATTACTTACTTGATTACTTTTTATTTTTTTATGAGCAATAACTACTGAAGAACAATTTTTAAGAACAAAACGCCTGTTTAAAGGATACTTCCCTAAAGGTAAAGGTGTCCCAATTTTTTTTAAGTAAAAAAAATTTAGGGTGGTAAACACCTCTATAATTAAGAATATTTTTAATATCAAATTAATCCTAAAGTTGGTATAAAAACTCTTACCCATCAAGGTTATTTGCTCCAATTTAACCGTTGTGAATTAATTGTGATATTATTCTAAATTCAAAGGACTCGGATTAGTGGATCTTATCATAACAGTTCTAAATGGATGTAAAACTATGGATGCCATTTTTCTGAGATGTAAGCACAATAGAGGTCCATACCTTACCTTACGGCAAAGTGTGGTTCGGCAAAATTTCCAGGTTGTGCTCCTAAAACATTCTATTATAGGAGACATAATAAAATCTATTTCATTCAATTCCATTTAAATAAAACTTTCACTACAGATAATTTGGCACATTTATGTAAGCACGTTTGCAGAGAATTCTGGCATCCTCATTCCCTTTACTTAATTTTTAAGGTATAAAACATGAAACAATAACGTTATTCATATATTTACGGATAATTATTGTTTCACCTCGTCAAGGTTTCTTCAAGGAAGTTCAAAACTAAATTTACAATATAAAGTCATTGCGATTTTTATCAAGTCCGCCAAATCAATGAATTAAATTATAGTAATTTATTTTTGTCCTAAATTTTTCTGTATCTGTCATAGAAATAAGCTATATAAAAATAAACATACAATAAAACAGATCTTATACAGAAGATCAAACGGAAAATAATTAGCCTGTATTTTATCCTGTGGGTGTTCATTCACTGTTCAGTATTAAGTATATATTTTGTCTTGCCTGTGTATTATTATGGCGCATTAATTATGTTCTAAACTTTTGTGGTTCTTACCATAAAAACATTATATCCTGGAAACATGGCTGGATGCTAATATTCGTAAAAAATTTCAAAACGTCACGCAATATAATACACAAATTGATACTAACCAATAATGTCCAATCAAAGACACAAAAGTTTCATAAATATGTTCACTTAAATACCTACACAAGTGTAAATTTAATATTTTTTTTGTATAGTGTGCGAAACAGATATTGTGATGAGACGTCCGGGGTAAGACGCTACGGAACGCAGAGCCGGATTTAACTGTATTGTTCGCTTGTTTGCTTTTTCAATGTAGGTTTTTGTGCTCAGTTTAGCTAGCAACAATTTAACAATTGTACAAAAAAGTTATAACCTCAAAATGAAAGTATTGAATTTAACGTATTGACTACACATACAGCAGTTACAGTAATCAAGTTCGCTTAATATAAATTGATCATTTCTTACCAGGAAACGATGGGTAGCGAATATTAGTATAAAATAAAGAGATTATTTAAAAAGTAACAAGAAATCTTTAAAAACAAAATAAAAACAAAAAATACACTATCAAAGTAGTAACAGAAACAAATATTTTTCTCAATAAATTAACTAAAAAATAAATTCTAATAATAAAGTTATTACTACAATAAAAACAGAAAGACATATTCTCGTCAAAATGAAAAAAAAATAATAACATTAATAAACAATAACATGCTGAATGTTTCTCAAGCACTGAACTACGGAACAACGGAATTAAATAATATGCAGTTAATATCATAAAATTCACTTCTTCACTTCACATCACTTCACTTTACCTCACCTCACATTGCTCCTTCCTCTGAATTCTCGCCTTTCTCACCTTCTTCTTTATTTTCAGTTTAACTACTATCCTCGTTCAAACTGATAATAAATTTCTTTCCACTATTTATATGAAATTTGGCAATTTTTAAATAATCATCCTCAATTGTAATTACTTTCCTAATTCTTTTTTCCCAATCTTCATTGTTAATTTTCGACACTTTATTTTAAATTAACTCTACGCCTTTTTTATCGAATTCCGGAAAAATATTTCCTTTTCTGACATTTTTCTTCAATTTACACCAAATTAATTCATTTGGGTTGAAAATATAGAAATATGGCGGTAATCTCAACACCTTGTGGCCACATCTCTCGGCTACATTATCTATAATATACTTCTCATAATGGACTAACACACCAATTTTCATTAACTACGTTATCAGATAGTAGTTGATAAGAGGGGTTTATGGAATTTTTGTGAATTTTTTTTCATAACTGTTTATCCGTAAAAAAATAATAAAGCTGAAAAATTTTCCACTCTGACGTCAATTTACTCATGACGTCACGAAATGAAGCCGGCAACAATGCATTGTCCCGTTCCTAAATCTTCAGTTCTGTATTCAGTTGACAGTTGTCACTTCTTGTCAAGTACGGGTTATGGTAATTAGTACTTTTTTTCGATTCTTCCCTGTTAAAATTAGTGTGTCCTGTATTAATCGAGACATGGAAACAAAATCATGTTCTATGCCTTGTTGTTCAAATACTTCGAAAAATTCATTAAAGTTATTTTTGTCAGTTGCTAGAGAGGAAAATCGCCGAAGTCGATGGCTAAAAGCAGTTAATATTGAGAGAACAACAAAAACAAGCAGACTATTCTGCTGTGAGGACCATTTTGAAGTAAGTATCAACAAAATGTCTATTCAGTCTGGCTTTACACCTACGTACCTATGTAAATGAACACACCATCTCAAAGTCTACATGGGGTAGATTGTCAGAATAGGCTTTGACGAATCCTTCTTCCACCGTAACAAAAAAAAACTGCGGCTTGAAACAGTTTTTACTCAAGAAATTGGTAAAACTAAGTATTAAAAATAATTGAGATTCTGTTCAGCAAATTTTGACAAATAGTTGAAATAGTTCAGTGTCACAGAACATAACAGGAATATATCGCGGCGTTGTCGATTCTTGTAATCATTAAAATTTAATAATATGAAACCCAATTATTCGCCATATTTGCCATTTATTTTGGCATCAATAAAAAGTAAACTCATAAACATTTCAAACAGATTATGTTTATTGTAGGATAATTGTAATTAAACGGCTATTTAATGCAGGTAAAATCACCGGGGATAATGACGTCACGACCACCACTTTATTTAATTTTTACAGAATCCAGGTATTAACAAATTAGGGTAATAATTATTTTGGCATTATTTAGGCGTCACCGATCGGACCATATAATTAAAAGATAACAAAAATCCTAAGTGTATTAGTCCAGGACTTCCAACAGTTGTGCTTTATTATAATTTTCCTCATAATAGAGATCATGTTCCATTAAAAAAAATTGTAACTCCAGCTTAGTAAAACTCTTTTTTGCAGTTGTCTCGAATGGTACTTCGCAATTATGGTATTTTCAAACCATTCCGTGAATATTCCTCCTCCATATTCCTATGGTAATCCACGTTACAGCCTTCCATGTTTTTCCGCAAAGTTTTAATGCATTATGAATCCATCCATCAACTGATCCACAGTGGAATATAATCAACCGAGTCCCTTTATTAGGGGGCCATGAGATTGATTGACATTTCCTAGATCCATCAGTCCATCCTTTTTTTACGGTGTCATGAGTATCATACCAAGTTTTATCTAGATAATAAATTGGTCTATTTTTCCTCCTGAGTTCTTTTTTCTCTTCTAGATATGAATTTCGCCATTCCATTTTCCATAATCGCCATGCGTTTATTAATAGTTTGATATTTAAATCCAATTTTTCTCAGCCAAGTTCCTAAAGTTCTTTTGGTATATTTTAGATGATAATACATTTCTTTTAATTTTCCGTCTACCACGTCAATAGTTGGGATTTAATTTTTCTGATACGCGTCGTAAAGTAAAGTTCTTAAAAGTTAGGTCCATAGTTTTCGACTGACCGGCGTCGGATCTTTGTTTTCTTGGGAGGGCATCTTCTTTCACCAGTTTGTGTATTGTGGGACGGGGAACATTAGTAGAGATGCTGTTTCACCCAGTACATCCAAATCATACAAATTAGGGTCATTAGCCCGTTGCTTCAAAAGATTATTATAAACATTAATGCAAATTTGTTTCGCTTGCTCGTTCACATGTAGCCAATTTTTTCTTACTGAAAATACTAATGAACTTAGATTTTTTTAACACTGTAACCACTATCACTTTCATTTTCACAAACACAATAAGATGCAGACGTAAAGGCCTCCCACAGTCGAAACATTTTTTTACGTCAAATACCTTCTTAAATTATTTTCAAAAACCCACAAGCAAATAAACAGATACAAAATAATTATTACATATATTACACTATTACACAACTCACTGCAATATGATAACCTTCTTAAATTATTTTCAAAAACATACCAGCAAATAAACAGATATGAAATAATTATTACTTATATTACACAACTTACTGCAACACGATAACCTTCTTAAATTATTTTCAAGAGCACACCAGAAATGAACAGATATAAAATAATTATTACTTATATTACACTATTACACAAGTCACTTCAACACGATAACCTTCTTAAATTATTTTCAAAAACACGCTAGCAAATAAACAGATATTAAATAATTATTATTTATCTTATAATATTATATTTACAATATATCAGCACTGCTAGAACTATTCTGTAACAAAATTAAGAGCGGCTCTGAAGTATCCCGGCATTTAAGCTAAACTTCGCTTCGGTCGCGTACCAACAAAAACAACAATCATCGTTCTCAGTTTAATGTAAGCGGTGTAAAAGACGGAAGATGTCATGTGTTATACATATCCCGTCCACATGTCGCGTCTTACTCCGCACGTCCCGTTATAATATAGGTTTCCGCAATTATAAGCATGATATTATTATTAGCAGGGAGAGAAAGCTGAACTAGAGACCAGGACTGGTAGCTACTACTGCCTCATATGGTAGACAGAAGGACATACGTAGACAAATAAAAGCAAGATTATATAATTAATAATGAAATACATACCGCTTGATACAATGTATTATTCAGAATGACTGAAGTTTGTCAGCGCATAGCATACATGGTTACAACTAATAATCGTTCTGCATTCATGGCTGTTAAATTTGAGCGATTTGGTCTGTGGGTGCATGTTTGTATAAGGAATATGAACGTTCCAAATCTATCGAGGTTAATGGTGCAAATTTTAAATAGTTCACATGGGCAGGCAGTACTGATGGATATAAACTCGATACGATACGATAATCGAATTAATTGATTATTTGAATATTTCGACATAATCGATTATAACTTCTAAAAATTAGTACTTAGTACTGATATTAATAGTTAAGAAAATTTGTTTTACTCAATTATTGCACGATGAATGCGACAGCGTCCGATTCGATTATTCTCTCGGTTTCGAAGTTGGAACCCTCGATCGATGAGTACACAGTGAGCACGAATTTTTCAATATAATCTTATCTCTATTTGATATGGCTCGACCTTGAAAAAAATTTCCCCGTATAGGGGCCGCCATACTGTGGGCAATTTAGTTACATTTCAATTTATTATTGGTAAAAATTAGTGATTTTGCATTGGTCACACTAGGTTTCGATTCGTCAATTGTCATCTTTGGACGATTTGTTTATGTGATATACTGTGACTGGATTTATTAATTATTGTTGTACTTTTTGCCTGATTTGTCAGTTTTATTAGATTTGTTCTGTATTTATTAGTTTTTGAGTGACATTCTATAGTTATTGTTAAGTGTAGAACTTGTCTGTGCGCTTAATTAAAAATGCATTGCTTGGTTCCTGGCTGCGAAAGTTCCACCAGAGTGGAATGGTTAGATTGATTTTCCGACACGTTAAGGAATTATATTATTATTTTTGTGTCTCATATTAGTTGTCAAAAAAACACCCTCTGACTAATCTTTTGACATAAAGTCACAAGCACAGAGGTTTATTTTTCCAATAACATACTGGGTAACTAACTATATCTTTTAGATAATGAAGAATTATTCATGTGGTAGTAAGTCCCAAAAATGTGAAAGAAAGACAAAATATAACTTTTTAATATTTTTTTTTCAACAATTATCTCAATTTAAACCAAATAAAGTAAATTTATAGTGCATCAATATTAAACTGTGCTAAAGTTTTGGACATGAAAACACAATTATTGTAAATGTTTCGTCCGTGACTGGTATATTTTCTTTTAGTTTGTAACCCCTTTCATCACAAAATGATTGGGAAATGTTTCAGTATCGAATTATTATTACCACAGTATTTTTACATATATTTTTTAGTTCGTATGATAATTTTTTCCACTGACGCTGAACTAAATCGTTTTTGGTTCATTTTACTTCCTCATCCCTCAAAGTGAGGAAGTTATGTATCGTGAAAAAGATTTTGAAAATTTTTATTGCATTTCTGGACGAATCTCGACGAATTATGATGATACACAAAATTTCAGACAGAAAAAATGTTCTGTCTGTGTGTCCATTCGACATATAAGACTCTCTAAAAGTGAGTGAACTTCTTTACAAAAGAGAACAGACCGAATGGATTTCTTAACTTCGCCCGTTGTATAAATTTTCTATCTTAATATCAATATCTCAATTGATACACAAAACTTACAACATGAAAAGAATAGATGTTTCCTCCTGTATTAAGCACATACGACGTATTGACCCAACAGAATGGCGGGAAATTTCCCAGTAGTCCGCAGGATTGTATGAATGTTTTAATTCATGGTATTAAGAAAATATAATATTTAGGAGTAATCCAGTGGGTCTCAAAATTTGGATTTTGTTAGGTATTAAAACTAAATAATCATTTGTGGTGAATTAAAGCAACCATGTATTGCATATTTCCTAATATGTCTGGACACAAACTTTTGATTTGAGCTGAAAATTATAGATTTATCAGTATTAAAAATCACTGTAATAATAAAAAAAATAATTATTTTTTTCAGAAACTTATTCGCAGTAGAACTTGTTCCGGTGCAACGAGACTAGAAAACGTTCCCCAGTGACGTGACGTCACATGCTCCCTGGCTCGGTGCCCATAGCACAGATTAAATTTTACATTAATTTATACCCATAATAAATAAATAATTTAACTGCGCTAGTTATAATAACTCAGTAATCATAATCTGATGTATGTACGCGTACACAGAACACACCTCCCTGCGTGGATAAGTGCATTAAAATAAATATATCGGCAAGAAAATGGTGTTTTGTTCCTGAATGCATAAATACAACTAATAAAACTCCATCCAAAATATCTGTATTGATCTGTGTTGATTTAAAACTGTTTTAGCGTAATAATTTGGGACACGCTATATTATGTTTTTTGACGATGACGATATCATGACGCTTTTAACACATCTAAGTTTTGATTGGCTAAAGCCTGATTAAGCACTCCTTGTTAGTTTATTTTTCTTGAGGGGCTTTGTCTCAGACTAGAGATTTTCTTATCTAAGGGCATTTATTATAAAGGGCTTTGTGTATTATGACCGAAACAACATTATAGGAAGTTGCAACGAGAATTCATATAGTAACGCTTCAGACCGGTAGGTGGCCACACTATTTATGATATCACAGATCATCATATATCAGCCATCTACCGGTCAGAAGTGTTATTATACGAATTCTTGCAAGGCTAATAGTGGGTTTCTAGATATAAATGAAGAAAAATCGACATTTAAACATTTTTATACTGTTTAGCGAAATGTAGAAAATCGTCAAAAATGTACTAAATTGAAGTTGATTGAACCTAAAACGTACTTATGATACCAAATATATACGAAATCTAGCACAATTGTACTAAAACGGCAGCGTTGTTTGAACTTTAAACTCGTACATTCGGAGAAGAGGGGAAAGTATCGACATGGAGTGCATGTGCATGGTTTTACTGAAATATTATTTCGTCCGATATACGTTGTAATGACCAGCCATCCTGAAAATTTGCAATGTCAAAGCCCCGTTGGACTTGAGTAAGCATTAATATTTATTACTACAGCTGATGTTTGCAATGACAGTAGTGACAAATTATAAATAAATAATACATCGGATTTTTTGCTGCAAGTCACTGGGTAAAACTATAGTTACAAAGGAACAATGAGACGTTACGTTATTTCGAACTGGGCATACAAAACAATACGAAAGAATAAGTTTACTTTTGCATGTGATCTAAAGTTAGGCAACCAATTATATCCAAACGATTATATTTCCTGTATATTACCTTGCCTATATATGTATCTGTTAACAAGACGAAACAGGGATGGATTTTATACTTTTTTATTATATTTACCTTTTCATGGAACATTTTGAAAATTGTGTGTAGTTATCGTCCGTATTAAGGTAAAAAAATTTTTGTATCTAACTTGAAAAAGATTTAAAACATAATTTAAAAGTGTACCATATCGATGAAATACCTACCATTATCCTATAATTTTTTACCCAGTTCAAAGTGGTAGAATTGCCACAGGTTTAGGATGTAAATACACATCATCATCTAACAAAAAAAAGTTTACCATAGATATACATAAAGAAATATAGGACTTAATTGTAACACCACAAAAAAACATGAAAGAAGAAACGCAGTAATAAAATAGTGTTGGTCAATACACTTGCTAACAGAAAAAAAGCAGGAGAGACATGATTTTGTTCTTTTGTATTACACATTTTTTTTAAGAGAATAAGAAGTTTCTGTTAGGGGTTATTTCAAATATACTGACAATGAGTATGTACCCAGGTAACACTAATGCTCTTATTAAGATCTCCAAGGTCGCTTTAAAATTATACAATAAAACTTCGAATAAAACCAAATGATCTTCAAGACAAGCTTAGGATCACCATAAAGCAGCTTCTAGCCAAAAAGGGCCCATCCTAAAAGGGCCTTGAAGACTACATTTTAAAACTATATTAATTACCATTTAGTTTTAATTTCATATTCTTAAAGAGTTCTTCAAGGCAACCTTAAATTTATGTATTAAAACGTTTTGCATTTAAAATAAAATTGCAGCAGACTAAATTGCCTTGAGAATCATTATAATTAATCCTAAAAAGGGTTTTATTTTGTTTTAAAGTCGGACAACTCTATGCGTGAAATAGTTAAAACAACGGCAAGTCTCTAATGGGGCAGAGTGGTAATATTTTAAACGTAACGCATATAAAGCTGATCAAAAATAATATTCAAATGCAAACTATTCTGGTAAAAATTACCAACGGATGGCACTTTTCTGACAAAATATAATAAAATACTTCTACATAACTTGAGCGCCACCAATATAATGTTTTTTTTATTATCTAAAAAATTTTTAAAAAATATCGTCAATTTTTATTTTGCATCTAAACATCCAAATGCATTTTTTTATTAAATTGCATGTTTGGACACACCGTCCTTCAGTTATTTAAGAGGATGTAAAGCGCATATATTTCAATAATATTTTTTTCTTTGGCTATTGAAAATATTCATCATGGCGGGTCTGTATCTTATATAAAAAATGGCGTGGTCTAGATAAAAACTGATTGCAAGTTAATAGAACATTTTAAATCTTACAAGACTTAAAATAGCGTTTTATTTACCACTTTAAGTACAATTACTCTCCCAGACATTTATTTACTCGTCCTTTTAAAACTGAGTTGCTTTAATATGTTCAAACTCGTGGCCTTATTGATTTAAAGGGATCTGGCGCGCGTATAAAATCCTAACCTTAAAATTGTGCCGGTTTTGTGATTGCTGGATTTAGTGACTTCGTTTTAATTTAAAATACTTGTCACTAATATTTTCCATTTTAAATATGTCTTCTAGTTTTCATTCATGCATAAAGTAGGTACACGGACTGCACTGGTTCACTAAATCAGCAATCAGTTTATTGAGCAGATGGCGTGTTTTCTCCGATTATGGAGGGGGTAGAATTAGTTTTAATAAAGTCCACAAAAATCCAACAGGCATTTCTTTTAATCAAATTGACTAAATTAAAACCTTTGAACTTTAAAATATTCTTAATTTACTCTTTAAAAAGTAAAAACTATGTTTTAGGATTTAATGTGGAATTTCATTGAGCATATAGGCTTAAGATAAAATAGTTTTCTTAATGGGTTTTAATGACTACATCAAGGATACTCCATAAAACTACATTAAAACCATTTGTTCCAAAATGGATTGTTTTAAAACCAACTTGCTATTTAATTCTTTAAAAAGGCAAATTAGTTTTAAAATAGCCAATGTCAAGAGTATTATAAAACTAGTATAAGATCAATAGGGCATTAGGAGCAAACAGGTTTTTTTATTTTAATTTAAAGAGTGCATTAAATCCTATGCATAAGAATCAGTGGTCTTTAAGAACTTTTAGTTTATCTTAAGGTAATTTTAAAACCACTATCATTTTATTGAACATGTTAAAGCACTTTTAAAACCTAAATAAATCAAAAGTATCTTAGAGTTGTTACTTGGGTAATTAAAATGTCTGGTTTGTTTTCATTTTAACCCCCAAAAAAGTATTTTGTGGAGAAAGACGAAAAATTTGTGAATTGATTAATACAAAAAATACTAGGTACTACTAATAAAATCGATGTCATTCGAGTTCTATGGATTTATGGCGTAAGTTAACTTTTGCATATATGAATTGTAACATTGAAGCTTGTGATATGAACACTTTATCAGTTCTCCAAAGCAGATATTTACAACATAACTGTTTTTTTGTCATATTAATACGTAAAAATAAGTCGTGATTTCACTGAATTTTGAATTTTTTTTTCCAAAAATAATCAAACTTTTTCAACACGAAAATCTTAATTAGCATTTGCAAAGAATTTCAGTGAAATAAGAGTTATTTTTGAATAATAAGACATATTTTCTCAATCCAGTAGTCCGTATTTCTTTTCAAGGCCTACTTATAAAAAATAGTTTCTTTTATTGCACATTTTGATAATGGTTTTGCCAAAATAAATACTGTTTTAACATATGTTTTGATGAAATTTGGTACAAGTGCATTTTAAATTAAAATTACCGGTTTCATAAAAGTGCTTTCGTAACCGCCCCTCTAATGACCGAAGTAATCCCCTGAAAATCATATATTTTGTGTTAGGTAAGAGACAGGGCCGTACGATTTATTGTGAAGTCTAAACATCGACAGTTCCATACCTCATATGAGTTGGACACAAATTTCAAATAAATAAATTTCCAATTTGTTCAGGTATGGAAGTAAGTATAAGCGCTTTTACCCTTGGCTATGGTGTTCTATTCCTGAGATGTCATACTCGTATGTATACTTTATTATGTAACCTGGTAAATAAATGCATTTGCATTTTTATTTCACGCAATTTAAACGTTTTTTCAACGCAAATGCAAAAATGCAAAAAATAGCATAACTAATAAATATTGCAATAACTTAAGTGAACGCTAATGAAGATGATTATATAATTATATTTAACCTTTATTAATTTTTTTTATAATACCGAAAAAAGTGGTTATAGATAGCTGAATGTGGCAAACCACGATAATGGACTTAATTAAATTAAGTTAATTATTGAAGTCATGTTCAAAAACAATGTAATTAAATGCAAAGTTAAATTAAATCACAGGTTGCTTATTCTACACAAAGCTAATTATTTTCTCTTAATACTGATTTAAAAAAAATCAAAAAAAGCTGTTGTTTGTTAATTTGCGGATATGTTTGTAACCTTCAATTTTTTAAATTATTTGCTCTATTGGCTTTAGGGTTATCCACTTTCTTTTTTAAATGGTAACCCATATTCTTGTAGCACTTATTGAGAAAAAAACTTAATTTTCTCTTTTAATATAGCATTTTTTTTGGTGGCTTACATAAGCAAATTTTCGAAACAATCCATCCATACATATATAAAAGCTCAAAAGGTTTTCTTCTCCGGTTCCTCAAGCGGCTACCGCTTCACCAATTTTGATAATTTTTTTTTTTCAATGAAAGGTCTCTACCCTCAGATGGATCATGACACATTTTTATATTTTTTAATCACCATTTTCATATGTCAAAACAAAATAAACAAAACTAATGCATGTTAGCGTATGCTAAGCGCGGCTTTACTTGAAGCGACCTCTACCACCGACCTCTTAAGAAATGGAACTAACGCATCTTAGCCGGCTTGGCTTATTCTGTGCCAGTGTGCTGTTCGGTTATTGTTTACATTCGAGTTTTCAGTTACTTTGCTGCAAACAGGATTGTTTATATGTGACTTCAAGTTTTTACTTGCTTTGCAAATAGGAATTTAAGCTAAGTATTTTTAGTTTAGTTTAGTATTTTTATTTGTTTTTCGGGTTAAACCTATTTTAAGCATGGAACGACATGTTGTTCCTATTGTAGGTGACGGAAATTGTTTATTTCGTTCTGTTTCTCATTGTTTATTTAATAATGACCGACATCATCGCGAGATATGCATGCAAGTCGTCGAAAAAAATTAAAAATGAATGGGAATATTATGAAGGTTTTATTGTTGGAGATCCATCGTATCGGTTATCGATTACAAATTCCGCTGAATACGAAAATTTATTGTCTTTAGATGGCGAATTCGCCGGCCATGTCGAATTGCACTGTATTAGTCAGCTGTTTCCTGATCATTTGTTTAGAGTGTATAGAGATAATAACTCTTGATTATGGTACTGGAAATATTTTTTCTAATTTACTTTTTTCTGGTAATATTGATGCAGGACATTATAGTGTTTTAGAATTTCGTCCTGTCACTAATGATGCCGATGTGGAAAACGCACTCTGCAATGTTGTGCAACTTAATATTTCAAAAAAACGTAAATTAAGAAAGACGTTGACTGGCGGCAGGGAAAGGAGACAAAAACGTCTAAAATACGAAAAAAAAACCTGCTTTACAATTCAATATAGATATGCCGCTTCTGATACTATTTCAGATGTAACTCCATTCAACTTAGGTAACTTAAACAACATATGTAGTTATTGCTCTGCCCGGTACTTTTCATGTGAAAAAATTCGGCTGGCTACTTTGGTCTTTGTTGCTGTAATAAAAAGTTCAAATTACCGGAATTTCGGATTCCTGATAAAATGAAAGAATTATTTACAGGGAATGACGAGATATCGAAAAATTTTCGAGATAATATTCGACAATATAATAATGCTTTGTCGTTCGTGTCATTCGGGGCAAATATAAAATTACCTTCCGGATATGGTCCGTATTGTTTCAAAATTCTTGGTGTAGTACATCATAAAATTTCGTCATTATACCCTCAAAATGGAGGATGTGCTTCTTATGGACAGTTATACATTTTAGATTTTTCCGAAGTCAATCAAATTAAACTTGAACATGCTGCGAACAGTTCCTTGAGAAAAGACATTCTAGAAATACTAAATCGTGTCGTAAATCAATGTAATCCTTATGTGATGTCATAAAAGACAATGCATCAGAAGATATCTGAAGAAAAGGAATTAGCTTTAAAAGAAAATCGTGTACCTATTAATTTGGTAATGCGTTTTTATCACGAACCCAAATCAGATCCTCGACGGTATAATGATCCTACATGTTCTGAAGTTGCAGCTGTTTTTGAATCAGCCGACGGTGCTCCACCTTCTCATAGACATATTGCTGTTTACGCACATGACGGTGGAATAAAAAATATAGATTTTGACAGTATGCATTGCGATCCGATGTCATATGTATTAATCTGGCCGTGCGGGGAACCAGGATGTCACATTTCAATGCCAACTGGAGGAGAGCGCAAAACTAAAATTCGCCAAATATTTCTATGCGAGAATATATATCTTACAGACTTATGGTTCCAGGTTTAACTCCTATAGGAGACTTATGGGTAATGACATTCCTTTTGGAGGAAAAATGATTATACTTGGGGGAGATTTTAGGCAGGTCTTGCCAGTAGTTCCACATGCCTCACGAGAAACAATAATTCAAAACTGCATCAAGTTTTCTCCCCTATGGTCAGAATTTAGGGTATTTAAGTTGTTTAGAAACATGCGAGCAAGACCCGAAGAATTGGAATTTACTAATTTTCTGCTTAAAATTGGTAATCGTAAATGACGAATCGTCACCATTTTCAGCTGTTATTGATTTACCGTCCAGTGTAATTGTGAAAGAAGACATTGTTTATGAAATTTTTGGGAAAGAATTTGCGTCACCACACGCCGTTATTAATTTTTCAAAAATTTGCCATTTTAGCCCCAAAAATGAACACTGCGATGAGATCAATTCTAAAGTTATAAACCTCATACCCGGAACGCCTAGAACATATATTAGTGTAAATAATTTGATAACGGAGGAGGAGAATGAAATTCTTCAGTTTCCTATGGAATTTCTGAATAGCTTAGAGTTAAGTGGTTTGCCTCCACATAACCTTACATTAAAAACTGGAGCTATTGTCATGCTGTTAAGAAACCTAGATGCTTCCTAGGGGCTCTTAAATGGTACCAGATTAATTGTTCGAAATATGTACGACAATTCTTTGGATTTGGAAATTATCACTGGAGAAAGAGTAGGTCAAAGAGTTTTGATTCCTAGAATCGACTTAACGCCATTTGATACAACTCTTCCTTTTTCTTTCAAAAGACGCCAATTTCCTATTCGTTTTGCGTTTTGTATGACCATAAACAAATCGCAAGGACAAACTCTTGATCGTGTTGGGATTTATTTACCTCAGCCTGTATTTAGCCATGGCCAGTTGTACGTAGCAATGTCTCGAGTGCGATCGTTCGACAATTTGAACGTACAAATAATTCCAAAAGGGAACAGCACTCTCAATGTAGTATTTATGGAAGTGGTGTAACATGAAACTTTCGTCACTCACTTGCATTTTCCAATACACCCGCCGTCGAATTTCGACGGGGTTACGCTAGTTACTTTAAAACTTGATTAAATGAAAAAGTTACATTTAATATACAAAATTGGAGAAAATTACTAAACATGCAATAAAAAACCAATAATATCACATTTTCTAATAAACAGAATTGATTTAGGAGATTTTAAAAATACTGCTTAGGCAATATCCAGGTAGATCTCGAAAATTCGAATTGAACTGTCCATAGCTATAGAGGTAATCATTTCACCTCTGCCCTTATTGTAGTTTTTAAATCATTAAGGTTTTGGGTGGTTTTGGTGAACACTGATTTTAACATGTCTTCATAAAAAAGTCCAGGCATTCAACAGTATCTCTTCTTACTATCTATCTTCCTACAAACATCTCAGGAATGACCTAACTTCAATTCCATAATGCATAGGAGCATCGTTCTGTTGGAACTACAGACTGTCTACAATGGGGTTATACTATGGGAATAAAGCCACACAAACGGGTATTACATCATTCAGTAAAAGCTGTAGATATCCATCAGCATTAGATTTATCTCTACGAAAAATGGTTCAATGAAATGTCCAAAACAATCCGTAACCACACATTAATCTTCTGACGATGTTGACTGTAAAGCAGTTTCGTTCAGGATTTGTATTTGTGAAGTAATAGGTGAAAGTATGCAAGCTATTCCAGATTTTCTAGATAATATTCTGTTTACGGACGAGGGGATATTTCCGCAAGGGATATTTAATTCGTACACTGCTCATTTTTGGTCTGATGAAAATCAAGTGGAAGTCGTAACCAGAGGTTCAATACGACCTCGATACGATTCATGAGTAAAAATATGACACAATTATTGTGCTGTCAATGTTAGTCTATAAATAAAAGTACGAGAATGAGCATCTCTTCCAGAGTTTAAAGATGCGTTCATCCTCACATTTTCTCAAACCCCCTAAGCCCAACCAACTAATTTTTAGAAAAATGTATGTGGTCAAAATTATCTCCAACGATTTTTTTTCCTTTTAGAACCCTTAAGCTCAGTAACCTAGTCTGCGTGCGGTCAAAATATAAGAATTTTACTTCATTGCGTTAATAACCCCCCACTTAATTTTCTTCAGTATCCCTAGTTGCAAAGGACCTTAGAAACGGCCTTGCTCGGGCATAACCTCAACACGCACAATATAAGGTTACACATTCCAAATCCACAATTATTTAAAAAATTTTCACCAAATATCATATTTTTTGCATGTATTATAATCATGTCGTACTATATGACATCAAATGTACTTATCTGGTTTTTACTTTCATTTTACCACAAAATATGCACCACGCAATGTCTTGAAGCCGGTCGTAAATGTAAAAATATGACAAAAGATAGTTTAAAGCATGCAAAATTACAATATAGTCATATGACATGACAGTTAAGTCATATAAACGATGTGAACACGCCATTGGACAGTCAGTCATATTACCAATGACTTCAGAATGAAGTCATTGCATATTACTTCTATGTGAATAAGACTAATTGTTCCAAAAATATAACGGCTAGAGTAATTTAAAAACAGTGTACAATGAGTTTGCTTAGTGAGTTAGTAGTTAGTTTTCTTAGTACTCTATGATTAGTTAAATAAATATTACATGGGACATAAAGGCATAAATTAATTTACATTTATACATTCAATATAGCTACGACCTTTTATGACTGCTTGACTAGTTTGAGATATAAATTTATATTAGGTCGTAAACAATAGCTGCCATATTTTTGGTTAGAAATTCAATCAAATTTGGCGTCTATGTTTAACAAGAAAAAAATATTAAAACTTTGATTTTTTTTGTAGGCTTATTACGTAGACATTTTACTAGAAAATTCGTTTTTTCTGTATTTTCAGTGATGCTTTACAAATTTATACAATCTAACCCTTTGAAACTAATATTTAAAAACTTTTATTTTTTACAATTTCTTAAATTTTCTTTGATTATCATTATTTGGAGAGCGTGTTGTATTTTTTCGGGGTATCTTTGCCAGTTTTACAGTAAAATAAATTCCCCTCAGTTTTTTGTATCATAACATAGCTGGAAACTGATTTAAACATTTAACATTTTTGTATAACGCCACATAGATACTTAGTTTCATACTTAATATAGTTTGATTACACTGGCCGACACAATTTTTTGTAACATCGTTCGCACTACTATTTTTATATTGTTAATAACTCCCTATTAACTGAAAAAATATACAAGTCCTAATACGTACCATTTTTGTGTGAAGATAATAGACCCTATTATATTGCCAGGTAATAAATTTTATGATGGATTGACAATTTTAGAAGAGCAATTTAAAGTAAGGTGGAATATTTTCAGTATCAGTTTTGTTTTGATCTTCGAAATACCGAATTGTGTCTGTTAGAAAGTGTTTTCGTTTGTCTACATAACTCTGTTACAACAAAAATGTCCAGTCAAACGCGCCGAAGTTGCAAAATCTCGCCTGACAAGTTTTGTTACATTTGTAGAGAATTCCTTGTGGAGTCACAAGCGGAACCATTGTCTGAAAAATGTGAAATAAGTTTTAGTCGAAGATCAAGACAAGCTATGGTCCCTCCACGTTTGTTGTGGAAATTGTAGCGTGTCATTAGTGTAGTGGATGAAAGGGAAAAGAAAAAGCATGCCTGTTGCGGCACCAATGATATGGCGAGAACCCACCAATCATTTCGATGAATGCTATTTTTGTGTAACAAGAACTGAGGGATATTCCAAAAAAGAAAAACAAGAAATCAAATACCCAAATTTACCATCAGCCCTAAGATCTGTTCCTCACATCAGACTTACCAGTGCCAACTACGCCTTTAGACTGTTATTGTTTTGAGAGGTAATGAAAATAGTAACGACTCTGCAAACAGCCCAGACTAGTGTTCTGATCCTTTGTACATTCCAGAAAAGTTCTAGTGACCCTCACTTAATTGCTTAAAATGAATTAAATGATTTGATACGTGACTTTGGCTGTCAAAACAATAAGCAGAACTACTTGGTTCCCGACTTAAGGAATGGAACATACTGGTTAAAGAAACAAAGATTACGACTTTAGAAAAAGAAATGCAACACTTTCCGCATTATGTAGTATGGAAAATTCACTATGCGCGTGTATTGATATTGATGGTTTAATGCCGGAACTTAATATCGAGCATTCCCCTTCTGAGTGGCGCTTATTCATAGATTCCTCCAAATACAGTTTAAAAACTGTATTGTTTCATAATGGAAATTTAAAACCATCTATACCAATTGTCCATTCAGTAAAAATGAAAGAAGATTATGACAGTATGAGCACCATTTTAAATAAAATTACAACAAATACAAATGGCAGCAAATATGTGGAGATTTAAAAATAATAACCAAGTTAGAAGGGTTTCAAAGAGGCTTTACAAAATATTGCTCTGTTCTTTGTATGTAGGACAGTCGTGCAGTAAAAGATCATTATGTGAAAAGAATTTGGCCTGAAAGGAAAGAACTTGAACCAGGAACTAATAATGTTAAATATGTGCCCCTTGTAGACCCCAAAAATGTTTTTTGTCACCTCTTCATATTAAACTTGGGCTAATGAAACACTTTATGAAGGCTATGAATAAAGAGAAGGATTTAAATACTTAAGAGAACTGTTTCCCTAATTAAGTGACGCCAAACTTAGAGAAGACATTTTTCTTGGTCCTACAAGACATTTTTATTGGTCCTCAAATTAGAAAATTGCTTGACGATGTAGATTTTAAAGAAACACTCAACACACAGGAACTTAGAGCTTGGATCTCATTTGTAAGCGTAGTCAGGGGATTTTTAGGGAACAAGAACTACAAGCAGCTAGTAAGCGAACTTTTAGATTCGTACCAAGTGCTTGATTGCCGTATGTCTTTAACCCTAGAACACTGTTGTACGTAAAAATTACGTATAATTTCAAATACTCACCCGTGAGAATGAAACCATTTGAGCCCCCTACTTCAGCAGCCATCAGTGCTCTTTGTCCAGTGTACTTATAATCTTAAGAGCGATTCAGTTTGATTTGGTTAGCATGGGTTCATATCAACGTCTTTTACCAAAAGTCAGCATGTAAAATTTACGTGTCAACAGTATTATAGTAATAAGTTCTTGTACGTCAGTTTGACGTGTCAATAATATTGTGTACTCTAAAAATGTGCAGAAAATGGTTGTGACGCAGAACTTGAACAAATGTTTTATGAGAGTAGCGATAGTGAAGTAGAGGATAATACTAACGTAGAAGATGAAGATTCCGACACAGACAATGAGGATGACGACAGCATAAGCGATCCTGATTACATCCCCACAAGACGATCAGGAGACCTTAGATCAAGGTTTGATGAAAGTTTGGGGAGAGAAAAATGCCGGTATTTCTCTTCCACCTACGAAAAAGTGAAGACTAATACCTCCTGACTTTCCAAATCCATCTTGTTCGGGTTTGCAGCAAGTGGTAAGTAATACTCGCATATTTTTGAATATCATATTTTCTCTACCTAGAATCTCTAAATTAAAAATTTTTAGCGCCCCTTAGAAACAACAGTCAAGCCAACGAGGCCATCTTGTTCGGAACTTCAGGAAGTGGTACGCATATATTTATTCGGTATCTCATTTTTTCTTACCAATAATTTTTTAGCGTTCTTCAGGAACAATAGAAGAGGATCCAG
>JANEYF010002883.1:0-30894 GCA_029963845.1 Rhamnusium bicolor | reverse complement strand
CACATACACACCTATACACATACACACATATACACACGTACACATATACACACACATATATACATACATACACGTATGAACACACATAAAACACATATTTAGTAGTGAAATCACTAGTCGCAATAGAAATTGTTTAAGATTCTTATTTTGTTGAGTATTTACACATTGATCTGTTTTAATATCAAAAGTAAATTGGACAAATATCATCACATATAGGTACGTAAATCTTTAACATATGGTGAAAATTTACATAGTAAAATTACTATTGTTAAAAAATAAAAATTTGCTAAATAAGTAATCGAAGTTAATTTTTATGATGGGGCTGAAAATTCTTTTTAAGGAAAGCTTAAATTTGCCCAAAAATATCTTTAAAAAGTCCCTCTTATATCAAATTTCTAAAAACTCCCCATCTTTTATTTAATTTTATGTTGACCACATAGATATTTTAGTTTGAAAAACGGTTTACTAATCAATTTATTTAGAAACATTAATACATCATAGGGTGACATGCAGAATTATTTTTATTAGATCGGCGAAAATCAACCTCTACTAAATAACAATGCTTATGTTCGCTTCACCGAAGAAGGAGATCCCTTATACCTGGGCGTAGCAATGGAAGAAGTTAATTGGTTTTCAAAATTATTATTTTATTGGGTAAACCCACTAATGGAAAAAAGGGGTTAAAGGTCAATTAAATAATTCAGAGGATTTTGTACGATTTGCCATTGTCACTTAATTGTGGGTATATTACTGCCAAATTGAACAAGCATCTTAAGAGTGAGAAGAAACACAAATGTAATGAAGTAACGGGTAAGTCATTTATATTGCAGTTTTTTATCAGTAATGCTGTAAGTGTATAGATGAATAAGGTTTAAAATACTTTTAATACTTGCTTCAATTTTATTATAATGAATAATGCCAAATACATTATTTATTTTAGGATATAAAAATAAATTAAATTGTAATACGTAGTATAGTTCATAGTTATAAGAAATATAAAAAAGGCCATAAAACCATCAAGTAAGCTGGTATATTTCTTATATCTCTGCAATGAACCATAATACCTTGTTTGTACAAAAATATGGTTGGTTAACTATGTTTGGTATAAAAAAGAGTAGTGGTACTCCTACAAACAGGGGCGTCTTCTGAATAAGTGTGATGAAAAAAATATTTTCACAAATTAATGCAACTTAAATGTGCAGGCATTTCATGTGTTTTCCTTTATGTTTTTTTAAATTGCCTATTATGAGTAAGTCTGGCCAAGCGATGGTAGATTCAGGGTCGGGCGCAATACCAATGCCATCGCGCGCTTGTTTACGATGACGATGACACGACACACTTCAGTTGTTATCTATCGGTAGATGCATAGAGTACTAATAAATAATAAATAATGTTGAGCGTAAAGAGTAGAAAACGACCGTACGCTGATAAAGTGAATAAATTTATCGGTGAATTTCCGTATTTATTCCATAATGCATGTAAAATAATTTGTAAAGTTTGTGATCAAGACTTAATGTGCTGGAATAAATACGGCTGCAAAATTCATGTCAATAGTAACCTGCATAAAAATAAAAAAAATGGCGTGTCTTCTTTGGAACCTCAGTTTATGTTTGATTTACTGTTAATGCTGATTGCCTGTGATGTTCCCTGCGCATATTGGATAAACCAGCATTTCGGGAGTTCTGGAATAAATACAATCCCTAGGTGAATTTACCAAGTCGTTCATCGTTACGTAGATATGTACCAAGTGTTCGTGAAGACATTGTAAATAGGATTAAATGTGCATTAAAAAATACACGGCTGTGGTTATGTGGTGACGAAATGACAGATTGTAAAAAAAATTCTATTTTAAATGTTATAGTACGTGTACTCGACCCTGTTAAACCAACATTTGCACTTTTACTAGCTAGCAAAAAGACTAACTGTGTGTACTGGCAAAACAATTACGCGGGTGGTGTTGGAGACTTTCGAAAAATTTGAACTATCAACAAGTCAAGTGTTGATGTTTGTGACCGATGCGACGGTGCTGCGACAATGCGACGATTGTAGGTTTTTACATGTTACGTGTAAAGTGCATGCATTCCATCTTGTAGCAGAAACGATTCGAAAATGTTTTCCAGAGATAGATGCATTAATAGAAAATACAAAAAAGGTATTTCTCAAATCTCCTAAACGGCTTCGAGCATTTCACACACTGTGTCCTGGTATTCCGGAACCACCAGAGCCGATTCTTACACGTTGTGGAACGTGGTTGAAGACAGCTTTTTATTATGCTGAATATGTTCAACAAATAAAAGCTGTGATACTACGAGGCTGCAGCTATTAAGGAAAGCCAGACAAGCTTTCAAGATGTTTCCCTTGAAACAGATTTAAAAACTATTTATAACAATTATAGAGGACTACACGACGCAATAGAAAAATTGCAAAATACTTCGTTGTCGTTAGTGGAATCGCTGCAAATAGTGGACGACGTAAATACACAGCTACAGACTATAAATGACGCAAAAAATAAGCCCGTTATTAGAAAATTCGAGAGTATATTACGGAAAGATCCTGATTTTACCAAATTTAGACAAATTTGTGATGGTGCATCTACAGCTGCGTTAAGTGAGTCAGTGTTTTACTTATGCCTGTATTACTTCCGTAGATGTCGAACAGTCTTTTTCAAAATACAAACATATTTTTTCACCACAGCGAACATGGCTTACTGAGACAACTGTAGAAACATATCTGATGCTACACAGTTATTATAGAAGTGCTCCAGTTTGTAAATAACGACAACCAAGCTACTTCATAAATCTGCTTAAGAAAGTGAGTTTTCTACATATTTTTATAAAGTGTACCAGTATTAATAAAATTTATTTTCATTTATTTTATTTATTTATTCATTTATTATTAGTTATCACTTAGATATACAATGTACATGTGTGAACGTCATTTAACAGTTTAATAATAATGTACAGCACTAAGCTTACAAAATATAAGGAAATACATAAAAAATAATTTAAAGCGAACAAAATAGTACAAAAACATATATCACAATATATAAAATATTTTTGTTTTTATTATTGTACTTTTTCAAGTATTATGATATCATGCATACCCAGTACGTCTCTGTAGGATTAATGACCTTGGCCAGGCTTATTTATGAATTTATACGGTGTGTCTCCCGATGGAGTTAAAAATACTTGTAAAAAGTCATTATTTATAAAAAGTTTTCTTATTTTGGAAATTCAAAAGCCGCAATCAATTAATCGAAAAATTATACAGGGTGATCAAAAATTTAAAGAATGTTAAATTTGTTCAAGAGTAAGCTACCAATATTTTTATTTTTAGAGAAACATGTCATGAACAAAAATTGTTGTTCGTAATTATAAAACGTAAAAATTGTTATAAAGAATGCATTTTTTCTTTAAAATGAAAAATAGAGAAGTTTATCTTTTAAGCATTCAGCATTAACTTGAACATATTTGTCTTACATGACAATAAAATTCTTAATTTAAGTTGAAAAACAATTGTTCATGACATTTTTCTCTAGAGACAAGTACTGCTGAACAAATTTCATCACCCTGTACAATTTTCGATTATTTGATTACGGCTTTTGAATTTTCAAAATAAACAAAACTTTTTTATAAAGAGTAAGTTCTTTCGAAAGTTTGAAAGTTAAAAAAACGTGATCATGTATTGTGAATTTCATCCGGGGACACACTGCATAGGGCATATCCTAACTACCATTTTAACGTCACATGACGCGTACTGACGTTGCTGAATGACGTCATAACAACAATTATCCTATCCGCTTTTGTACCAATTCGATGGATATAATCAGGGTTGCTACAACGCAACGTCGGCATGTGGCCGAAAGTAATGGTGATTACCCACGACGTTATTTTAATGTTGCATGAAAAAACAATTCTTACACCAACATTGGTGAAACTTAGAAGTAGGTTTTGCTGACTAAAAACATTAATGTTATACTAACTTGTGTTTACTGGAATCAATATCACAGCTGTTTCCACTTAAACTTGTTAGGAAATGAAAAGTAGAGCTTCAGTTTCTGTGTTTTACTTTGATATTTTCAGTAGATCTTAATAGCTTTATGGTGTCAAAAATAGCCCTTACATGCAAGTGGAATACTTTATCCACAACTATTAGATAATAACAGTTTTTGGTAAAACATGGTTATAAAAATTCTGATGTTTGACTTTGACGTTTTAAATTAAATATAAATTCCGTGCTTTGACTGACATGTCATGGTAAATTCAATGAAATTTTAATAAAACATTTGGGAACTAGTGAATAATGGGTAACACTATCTTCCAGGAAACACATAAATACATAATAGATACGCTATTTAAGAGTCAGGGATAAAAATCATTATTTTGATATATTTTAGATGGTCAATATTTTTAAATACATATATGGAAATTCCATTAAATAGACATATTTCCAATATGTTTTTGACACGTTTTAGAAAAAGTGTAGTATACATAATAGCAGGAAAATTATTTTAATAATAATAATTATGACTCTCTTTCTAATGGCAAATACTAAAACTGCAGTAAATATAATTAATAAAAAAACTTAAACTATTTCTATTTAAATATGGCACATATACTGGGTGAATCAATGAAGCGACACTCCATTTTAAATTGAAGTGGATACAGACAAAGATTTATAATTTTGAAGATTTATTTGTGACGAAATTAGCTTTAGGCCTGTCACTGTTTTTGGTTTAGACCATGTCATGTGTCATCACAAGCCATTATATTTATTGGGTAGATTCGAGAATGTTCAGAAAAAAAGGTACCCATATAAATTGGTTCTAGAATACTTACGATTCATTTACTTTTTTTTTATTTCTGTATTTTAGACACATGTATTTTTTGGAAATACTTTTACAAATTCCATTCACTTTTAATAATGATTACATAAAAATACTCTCTTCTCATGTCTCATTAAAGACTGGTAAGTACTGCTCTAATTGACTAAATTTTTAGCTCCATTTCTACCCAATCTAATATAGGAATCAAATGTATTGAACCCTCACTTTAACTGCGAATATCTTAGAAACGATGGAGTAAAAAAAATATGTATTCATTATCTGGGTATTGTAAACCACTTACTAACATTTGAATAATTATCGTTGAAGGGTTTTGAAGATTGACTACGTTATATGAAACGCTGTCCTACTTTTAAAAGTGATTTTGACCATCCGCGGCCGCAGTCATAGACGCAGAGAACTTCGAATAGATATTTATGTCGCATATCAGACATTAATGATCGGTTGAACGAGCGATCTGGTTGTGTACATGTCGCGTGTATGTATTAAATAGAACGATGCCGAGTTGACAAAGACCATTACGCTTTGCAACTTATATTTGTAAACATATAGACAAATTTTGTGACTTAAAATATTACGACACATCGGTTCGGTATCTTGTATGCTGGTTTCGATACATATTACTCATTGGAAAAGACATCTGTGCAGAACACCTACGAAATAAGAAGAAAACGAATTCTCATATGCCACATTTTTATGTGACTTTTTGTTTATATGTCGTGTGTAATATTCCACTTAACTTATTGAATAATGAACAATTCCGAATATTTTGAAAAAATATGTACCAATCTGGGATTTATCGACAAGACAATTAGCAAGTCGCATATTGAATCGGATGAATAGCTTAATAACAAAATTAAAAAATATGGACAACAGCAGACAAGACAACGAATGCAAAAGAGAATCATTTCACTATGTTGTGACCTTTAATATCTATTTATATGTATGAGTAATTTAGGAATTAAAGGGGAGTGCCGCCTCTTCGATTCAACCAGTAAAATGAAAATTTTCGTTTCTGTAAATTCTACAAAAGGAAACAATTGCAGATCACGCTTTTTCATCATATGCAACTAGGTCCATTCCAACTTCGCCTGATATAACTTTTGTTAAAGTTAAAGAGAACAATACAACTTTACTGAAGGCCCTTCACCGTTGTTTCTGGTTGCAGTTTTACAGTATTGGCATTCTTAAGTTTACTGCGGATTGTGCAGGTTTTGCGGGACCGATGCTTTTAAATAAATTAGTTGGGTTTATTGAGGACAAATCTGAAGATATTCAATGGGGATACATTTATGCTGCAGGGCTTATGACTACAACTGCCATATGTAAGTATAATGTTGTAACAGTAGATAGGGTGAAGTCTTAAATACATTTGCCTTATTAATCACTGATTTCGTCAATCATTTTGTTATTACATAAATTAAATATCCATATACAGTGGTGAGTCATTTTTGTGATACATGTATTGGGGTCTCGGAAACTATAAGAGATAGCAAAACGGTTAAATAAGGAAAGTTTTAAACTATATTGTTAGCAACTAATAGCCATCTTCAAAATAATTCCAGTTGTTGGAAATTTTGAGATATCGTCAAAAAAGTTGATTGTTGAATTTTTTTAATACCAGCTATAACATTTTTATTATCCAATATTTTTTAAATCTGTAAAAACATTCTTAAAGCAACTTTTTTTGCAGAATTTAGCTGTCTAGTCAAATTTTATTTTCAACATTTCAATTATTGAGGACCATCATCGGGTTCGTTTTTTTTTATGGGCGCCATATCGTATTTTGCACTCATTAAAAAGAGATTGATTTTAGCTTTTTAACGATGTATCACATGTAGACAAAAAATGAGAAATTCTATGAAAAAAAAAACAATATAACTAATTTTTCGGCTAGCAGGCAACACCTCAAAATAAAAATTAAAACACAGTAAACGTACTTTAGGTTACGTAACTAAAGAACTACCTTTTGATGAAAAGGTAACAAATTTTTCCTAAATAATAGATTTTGGGTAAATTTATTTTTACAAAGCAGTAAAGAACTTAAGAGCGTTAATACAGCTGCTTCCGCGCTCCATGGATTTACTGTCGTGGACCTTTTTTTGGAGAATTTTATCCTCTACAACTTTAGTCCTATAGAATTCTGACGAATCTGATTTGGTTCTCTCAGTGTTTTGGGTATAGGGTCGCGGCGCACCTTTTTTGAAATGTTCTTTAATTTTTTTTTGTATACTTGTCCAGTCGATCGAACCTGAAATATTGGATCATTATAATCAGTTTTTAATTGTAAATAACTACCAAATATTTTCAGTCACTACCTAATTATTGTCAGCTTAACAGGAAATTTGTCACTCTTTCTTGGACTACAGATCATCTCAACTTGTCTGAACAGCTCTATTGAACCCTTGTGTTAAACTTATTTTTTAATTAAACATAAACTTATTCTTTGTTGTATTATTTTTTAGCCGCATTATGCGATTCACAGTTTAACTTTCTGATGGCATTGGTAGGTCTTAGAATGCGGGGAGCCCTTATTACGACAATATATAGAAAAACGTTAACAGTAAGCTCAACCGTCCTAAATTCACGTTTTTCAGTTGGAGAAATTGTAAATTTCATGTCAACCGACACTGACCGAATTGTGAATTCTTGTCCAAGTTTCCATGCTTTGTGGAGTATTCCTTTCCAGGTAATTATTAAAAATATTTTTAATCCAAAATTACTTATCGTATCTCATTAAATTGCGTTTTCATCATGCAAGCAAGGCAATTAGTAAGACACTAGTTACTTCTGGATGGGCCTGTTTAAATATTTCTCTTGCTCACCACATAGGTGGTATGAAGAAATACATGTATATACAGGCTGAGTGCCATTATTTTAAGAGGTATATGTTGGACTAAAAGCAACAAGAAAATCTTATACAATAAGTGTCGAAAATTAAACGATTTTACCAGGAAATTTTGATTTTTGAAAGTTAATTACTCGAAAAGTAACAAAAAATATGTTCCAAAATTTTAAGGGAAGATGTAGTTTGAAGAGGCAAATAAAAATGTTTAATAGTAATTTTTTACCCACGGAAACGTTTCGGAGAAAAAATTGTGTGTACTTCAGTGATTCTTAAAAAGGTTCATAAGCGAGGGTATATGACAGCGTCGCTTCATAAAGATACTAAGTATCAGTTTGAGAAATGCATATTCATTCACTCGAAGTTAGGACTATTGAGTGCTGTAAATCGTGTAATCGGTTTTTAATTAGTACCTCTTAATGAGTACCTTAAAAGAGACGTTCTGGATTCTTGTGTGTCCCTATAGCTGTTTGGTCATTTTTTTATTAAAGTTGGCAAGTAAATTTTTGAGAGAATTTTGTGCATTATTAGTAACTAACAGATCTTTATTAGGTTGTAAATATTCTAGATTAATATTAATAATACTGTTTAAAAATACCATTATTTATTAATAAAATAACGCAACATTTTTCAAATCAAACTTGGTGTGGTGGCATATTACCGAAAACAACAAGAGTACTAGTCTACGATTCTAGCTTGACACTTTTGATGCGTTATTGTGTTAATTGTCATTTTGGCACCCTTCAGTACAGCAGCGGTACTTTGAACTTTTTATTATGGTAACGGTCTCGAGCGCTAGTTCTTATTTTAAAGTGCAGGAACACCATTTTATTCTACCAATGGTATGATAGAAGAGGATAACTCAGTGAAGAAACGGAATGTCCAGGCAGTCTGTGTGTGTGGTTGTCGGATTTGCAGCAATGGACAACTTCACCTTACCTGCCGAAAGTGATTCTCGGTGTGAAAACAGATTTACTTACTTATACCTTTGCTTTAAATAAGAGGCAGGCTTTCAACTGTACTTAGTTTATTTATTTAAGACTGCTTCACAAAAGAATAAAAAAAGATATACACAGTGTTATAATACAACGTAAATATTAATCTATATTACAAGTAAGCAACCAAGAAAAACCAAGCAAGCGGTTTTGTAATGCAAACGCAGTGATCGGTTATATCAAGCACAGCTAAGTTACGGAAACTACGACTACGGTATTACTATCAAATGTTTACTACAATCGTCTACAAAAGCAAGCAAGCGATGATTCGAAATAAAGCATAGTTACGGCAGCTACTACTACTGGTACTTACAGCAAGCGGTTAATGACTCTAAGTCACTAATGCTTAAGGCGGTATTACGCAGGTGGTCGGTGCAGCAGGTATTTTCCCGGCGGGGGGGGGGGGGGGGGGGGGGGGGCCGCGCCCCCGCCCCCCCCCGGGGGATACCACAATATTCCCCCCTGGGGGGGTGTCTGGGGCCTGTTAAAAAAAAAGGGGGGGGGGGGGGGGGGGGATCCGGCCCCCCCCGGAGCACTGGGGAGTTCTTTCAGTGGTAATCTTGCAGTCACGGCGCGTGCACCTAATGAAATCCTTTCCACAGTGCTAAGCACGACAACATTCACTTGGTCCTTTCCACAGGAGGATCAAAAGTCCTTCGCAAAATATAGGATAGCTGACTCGCTTGTGCTACTTCCGTGCGCCACAAACCCCGGCGAAAAAAAAGAAAAAAAAAAAAAAAAACCAAAAAACGGGGAAAGGGGGGGGGGGGGGGGGGGGGGGGGGAAAGGGAGGGTAAGTTGGGGGGGGGGGGGGGGGGGGGGGGGGAGGCCAAACCGCCCCCGGGCTTGCGGGGGGGGGAGGTTAAAGGAAGAAGGGGGGGGGGGGGGGGGGGGGGGGCGGGGCCCGCACATCCCCCCGGGGGCCGTGGGGGGGGCCTTTTCCACAGAACGAGGATTAAAAACCTCGTGTGCCACTTTGTGTGCACCTGATGAAATTCTTTCTACAGATTGGGGCTTAAAGATTTCACCGATACTAATTCAAGCTACTACTAAGATGGGACTCTTTCCACAGATTTAGGACTGAAAGTCCTATCTTTACGCCAATACTAAATAAAAATGACAACTCGAATAATTCCGATGCTCGTCGTTGAATGGATAACCTAACTTTATCAATGAATCGCGAAATTTCCCGAATATGTCTGACTTAATCGGATAACAGGCACTTCAGACAAAATAATACAACAGTAAATTCTGGCATAAACGATACAATGACGGAAATACAAATAAAAACAGTAAAACGGTCAACGGTCTTAACAGTACCTGGTTGCATAGTGCACTGGAGATCGCAAACTGAGTGCTTCTAACTTGAGCACTCACCGGAGAATAAGTGATTCTTTCAAGCCATGTTCCCAGTTTTTCCAACGGATGACGTGAAAGTCACGTGACTCTGCGCGAGGATCAGAATTGCGGTAGATATGGAGGGGCAAAATTCTTTAAGCAAGCTTAGCGGAATATGTGTCAACAAATTCCCTGCTGTATTTGTAACATTTTTAATTTGTTTTCGATTTTCATATTCTGATTCCTGAAAAAAAAATGACAAAGTATGTTCTTGACTTTATTTATCCTTGCTCAAAAATAAAGCCCGTAACTTCGAGTAAGCCTCTTACAATGGTCATCCTGTATCTACTTGTCCAAAATTTCATTTTGTTGACTCTTATACTAGATGAGATGTACATTCCAAAAATCTTAGGTGAAAATCCTATACCTATGTGTCTTTTGCTTGATTTTACCGAAATATGTTTTTTCACGACACCAGGGTTGGAAGTAGAAATAGGTCAATACTGAAATCATTAAACAGAAGAGAAGTATTAGTTGCTAAATGTGTAGAAGACTTATTTTCCTAATCATAAAAAAATATGGTTCTTATTTGTAACAAAAATATTGTTTGTTTTTCAGCTTTCAGTGACCTTATACCTGCTATATAGTCTAGTTGGAATATCCTTTATAGCTGGTGTAATTTTTAGTATAATACTTATTCCAATAAATAAACTAATAGCCAACAAAATAGGTCAGTTAAGTACGAAACTTATGGAACAAAAGGATTCGAGAGTTAAACTAGTTACGGAAGTTTTAAGAGGCATTAAAGCCATAAAGTTATACGTTTGGGAACAACATTTCATTCGGCTTATTACCAGTAAGTACTATTTAGTAATTTTAAATGAAGTAAGATATATATTGTAGAATTTGTGGTTAGATTTAGAAAATGTCGAGCGCATGAAGTTTTTAATATTATCATTTCTGTTAGGACCTGATAATTACCGTAATGAATAGAATAATTCGTGCACCAAGAATGTTTGTTTCTAGTTTTTAAAAAATTATTTTTAAATAACTAAGAAATTAAGAAAGTCCCATGTTGCCGATGATTTTTAATGTATAAGTATCTCCTGCTTTTTATGTTATAAAAAGTGCATTTAAAAAAATGCAAGTGTACTTTACTTTTGGCGAGCAGTCGCGATATCAGTAGTTCTCAGTCATAGAACTAGATTTTTTTTTCTAAAAAAATAATTAATCCCAGAACCGCCTGTCTGCACAGAATACAGTGATATGGTTAGTAATAACAATAACAAAAAGTATGGAATCCATAGAATTGTGAGGTATATTTTTGAGTGAAACCAACTCATTTAATAACTAATATCAAAGACAAATATGTATGTTTTGCTCCTAATAAAGTAACAGATAAATTTAAATCTAGTTTAAACAACGGATAGAGCATAATTGACATCAATAGGTAACAAATTTGACATACCAATAATCTTAACTATTAGAAAAGTTTATCTGGAACTAAGCTGTATGAGGAGAAATTGGACATAAACTGGCATTCTTGTTCTCAATCTTTCCTAAACGCTTCTGTAATTTGTGAAGTTCCTTATCAAAATGTTTTCATTATCACCGCTATCATTATGTGGTTTTTTAGAAGGTTTTGGCATAACTATTTAAACCAACAGGAAATTAATATTAATTAAGTCACTACAGTACAATAAATAAACTGGGCTGCGATGTAGCTTACCTGCCCCTTTTTTTTCCTTATTTGTTGCGGTTTTGACTACCCGCTGTACTGAAGCTTAAGCTTATTGTACCCCATAGTCTCATTACTCCATAAGACCCGTTCTATTCTAGAAGGCGAGTGTACAGTTTATGGGAGCTCTGGCTATCTCTTCCGGGGTTACAAATGGTTCCTCGAAGTGTGTTAGTCTCATTGCCGTTAGGGCTGGGCATTCGCATAAGATGTGGTGGGGAGTTTCTTCCTCTTCCCCACACATCCTACAATCTGGATTGTCTTTCACCCTCATGTTGGTTAGGTGTTTGTTTAGTGTGCAGTGTCCTGTTAATATTCTCACTGCACACCTCAGCTGTTTTCTGCTCAGCTTTAGCATTGCGTAGGTCCTTGCTCTAGATATTTCTCCGATCAACAAGCATGACTGTCTCATTCCCGGCATCTCTATCCAGTGCGAGTAGTGTTTCTGTCTTAATAGTTCCTTTACCGATCCTTTCGCAGTGCTATAAGATACCCCGCAGGTCTGTTCGGGACCTGTTAGAATTGATTTAGCGCCTTTTCTAGGTAGCATGTCTGCTTTTTCGTTTTCCGTATTTCCCTGGTGTCCTGGTGTCCACTCCAGTTGTACACTGTTGTGTTCTGTAAGTTTCTCCAGGGACTCCAGGTAGTCTTTTACTGTTTTAGATCGTATTTCTACTGCTTCCAGAGCTCTGAGGGCTGCTTGGCTGTCAGTGATGATGCGGATTCTCTTATTTTTGTATGCCCTCCGTATCATTTCTTGTGCACAGACGTCTATTGCTGTGATTGCTCAGGCTGATGCGTTTTTTTTTTTTTCCCGCAACTCCTACTCCCGTTTGTTTTTGATCCGTCATGTCAGTATACCAGATGGTATCATTTCATTGTCTTTGCATCCTGCCTCTGGCACTTACTAAAGCAAATAATGAGATGAGAACATAACACCAATGAAGGTTAGGATGACGAAATGATTTGACTTTGACAATAGTGTTGAATCTGGTATAGAATAAGGAGACTATTATAATTCTATAATGGTAAATGGTATTAAGTCACTAAATAGAAATTGTTCTGGAGAGTTAGAAAACATCTGCAAATCAACTAGATGCAATATATCTCGAGAGGTTAGCCGAGTGGATAAAGCGCTTATAGCTATTTACTCGGTACCGAAGATCAATGGTTCGATTCCATCCTGGAGCAAGTTAGAAATTTTGTTTGTAATTTGTTTCGGACTCTACAATAAACTGTAGGGCCTCTCCTCTCTTATCCAACACCAAAGCCTAGGATTTTCAGGGAGTTACTTTGGTAATTTGAGAAGCGGTTATGAAAATATTTTTTTTAAGATGCTATAATTTGGGAACTTGGAATTTCATCTGTGGGATTATGAATAAGTGACATAATGGGGACAATTATATGATTTCGAAAAAAAATACTGGAAACATTAGATTTGGTGACTTCAGATCGTTTAAAGTACTGTTTACCTCTGAGATATAGTATTAGGTGAGGCTGAAATATAATATACAGAATGCTTATAAATACCACACTTACTTATCTATACTTTACCAGTTCCAATAATGTCACACATGACTCCCGGCAACAGATAATACGCATATGAGCCGATTATGAAAACAAATTTTACAAAATTTTTTTTTTCAAAATTGTAAAAATAGCATAGTGTTTTTATTTCTTCCCTCTATCACCCATCTCATTTTTACCTAATATTTTTTTTCAAAAAGGAAGCATATATGTATAAAGTACTGTTGAAAATTTAAGCACCACCTGAAATTTATTTCACTCTTTTTTCGGTACCTATGTATTGTGGGTTAGAATTAATCGATTGAGACACGGTTTGAATCTTCAACTCATTAGCAGTTTATATAGGAGACAGTGGATTGAAACGCAATTTGTGTCTTAAGATATGTATGACCATTTTCAAACCGATTAAAAAAATTAATAACACTTTTTATTACTTGTCTAATTTTCACTTTATTTGTTATTTTACAACTAGTTTCATCCTATTCGTACATTTTCAAGTAAACTAAATTATACACAGATTTTAATTTCATTTAAATATAAACTGAACTGAATGGAAGGATGGGTCACTTTATGGTTGATAATATAATTCAAATTTGTACAGATTTAAAGACATAACATTAGTACAAGTTGAATAAAAAGTGTTTATAATTTTTTAAATCAAAACGGATTTTCATAAAGTAACTTCATCTGTCAATCAACTTTTTAATTTTCAAACCCCTTACATTTTTCCAAAAATTTGGCAACCACCCAGTTCTTTCAAAATCGTTGCGAATTTCTTTAACTGTGAATTTCTCTTCTTATGATAATACCCGAGAAATGTGTTTCTATTTTGGGCCTAATATTGTTCTTTATTTGCGGTTCATCTTTCCACTATGTAATTAATGTTTTCATCTTTGAAACAATATTGTCCAGTTAATGACTCCTGTATAAATTGCTAATGATTTTTCCTCCAGTACATTTTAAACCGCCTAATTAACTTTAACCGAAGCGAGAAAAAGTGACAAAAAAATTTCAGGTTGTCCTTAAACTGACAGTTTTTGCTGCATTTTGATATACATATAATATAGAAAATGTGGAATTAATAAAAAATGTAATCCTTAGATTACTGCACTGGACGAGAGTGTGTACTATACTTTTATTGATGTCAATATTTTTTAGAAATAAGAGATCAGGAACTAAAGTATTTGAAAGGTCGAAAATACCTAGATGCTCTGTGTGTATATTTTTGGGCAACTACCCCTGTTGTAATCTCTATCCTTACTTTTGGAACGTATGTGTTAATGGGGAATAAATTAACGGCAGCGACCGTATTTACTGGTATAGCCTTACTTAACATGCTCATAAGCCCTTTGAATGCTTTTCCATGGGTTCTAAATGGTATGGCTGAAGCATGGGTCTCCATTAAGAGAATACAAAGACTGATGAACGTAAGTAATTTAATATTTTTATTTTTTTAGAATTGTCTTTTTACAGAGCGCATGGTTTAATGTATGTACATTATTGTCGCTGATACATAATGATTACAACAATATACATTTTTTCCTAGGTCAGAGCTATGATCAAAACGATGTCCGAACTCACATGGAAACTAAACGAAGCTTTCGTTTCTGCCGTGTGTGTGTGTGTGTTTGTTTTTTGTTTTTAGAACTCGTTTCTTAATATCAGTGCATATCTAACAGTCACTCAGTCAGTAGAAAAACATCCATTTTTTTTTATTTTGAATATTGTTTGCTTCTTAAAATAATTTTCATATAATTTTGAGGTTTGAAGTATTGAACTCTTAATGGAGCTGTAACATCCAATGCAATGTTAACTAATGATAACTCAATGGTTAGTGCATAATATAGCATACGTTAATAAGTAGATAAATTATAATTTTCCAATACGTAATAATTTATCATCCAAATGGTATGTTATTTATAATGTGCTTACAGAGCTTTCCAATTACATTGGCTGTATTTATTATAGTCAAATTAATATACCGGGAATGTTCTAATTTGTATATTATAAAATTAATTTCTAACTAGAATTATTTCCAAATTGAATATATGATTGATACCTGGTAGCAATATTATTGGAGAGAAATTATTGTCTATATTTATTTATGGCATATTGTTATAATTTTTTTCTCATAATTTCTTTGGCTATGCAATACTATGCATAGTATTTGAAATATATAGAGGATGTGGTAAATACACATCTGCGCAAGAGACTAGTTTTTGACATGTAATTTTTTTTTAGTTTAATCATTGACAGAATATATTTGTAAACTTTATGGTTTATTTTCTTTTTAAAATTTAATGTAAATCGTATGTGAACCATCCAGGCGAGAACAAATTTGAAGCAAATTGAATAATTTCTGAAGATTTCAGAGTCTGTCAGTGTCTAATTAATTACTATTTTTTTCTTTTCTTAAAACAGACGTTATAAACCTGCATTTATTATTTGTAGACTTAGGAAATTTTGAGGGCCGGGCACGGCAATAAGGGGGCAAAAAAAGAACAATTCATTTTTTGCCTTGTAAATTCTTCCCCGACATTCGTCA
This sequence comes from Rhamnusium bicolor, assembly GCA_029963845.1. NCBI lineage: Eukaryota > Metazoa > Arthropoda > Insecta > Coleoptera > Cerambycidae > Rhamnusium > Rhamnusium bicolor. Next base: position 15,063 of record JANEYF010002883.1, on the reverse strand, counting down.
CAATAATAGAAGTAGAGTTACGTATGACAGCCCCACATTTAAAACAAACAAAAAAGACGGCTGTCTTGCCATTTTTTTCATCTACTAACGTACTACACTAAACTGAAAATATCATTTAAAAAAAAATCTTTATATTCGTGGTACACACAACAAATCTCAAGCTTGAAAAATCTCGAACTGAACAAAATTGCTAAATGATGTAAACAAAATATCCTCCTCCTACTAAATAAAAGTCTATCGAGCAGGTAGTCGGCTAACAATGAGCTATGTTTATCCTCGACGGTTGACGACGGCTCTTCGGTGCTAGTTTTACATGCAAAAGATGAATTAGTTAATGTGTAAATACACTGTGAAAAATTACAATTCAATTTATTACTATTATATCACAAGTTTTTCGGAATATAGTGTTAGGTTTAAAAACCCGTCTCAGATGACACCTAATCTCCCTAAGTCTATTTATTTGGATTTATGGAAGGGTTTTTATTAGCCATATATTACAGAAGTATCTTTTTATTAATTCTCTTTCAGAGTTTTCCAGAAATACACACCATTTTTTTTAAATAAAGAAACCCTAGGTACCCTTATCTCTCCACACTTATAAAAGATATGGAACATAATATGCTATACGAAATTATTAAATCCATGATACAAATACACTGGTATGCCAATTCCGCGACCGATTCTCATTCACTTTTGAGCATGACGTCAGCGACAAAACATAATGTGGCGCGAAATTTAAATTATTAAAATGGTGAGATTTTCATAGTTTTACTGTCAAGCAGTTGTCGGTGTTGTTAAGACAACTATTGTGGATTTTAAAAATGCCAAATTGTATTGTAGCTGGTTGTAGAAATTACAATCGGGTAACCACTGAATGAATTTTCATTTTCCTAAAAACGAAAATGTTGTAAAACAGTGAACTGTGGCCTGTCGACACAATGATAAAATAAGTTTAAAACATGGTAAGTTATCTGAAAGCTAATTGTGATCAATAGAAACATTATGGCAATAAAATTTTCTAAGCAAATTTTAAAAATTTATTAATATTTCAGCTGTATTTTGTAAAATTAATTAAAACAGATGAAAATTTTAATTAATTACACCATGTACAATAATCCAATACACTGTTGTTTGTCTGACAATAACTATAATATTATTTACAGGTAATTTGAATTTTACTTTTGAAAATGATCGATTATTAAGAAAAAATAGTATTCGAATATCCAACTCATTTTTCATATTTTGAGGTAACTTTTTCATCCTCAAATTTTTTTATTTGGTATTTTTCTCTAAAGTTGAAAGTATAGTTATCTCAACCTATTTTTAAGTTTTCATAATTTGTATGTTGCCCATTGAATATCTAAATGCGATTCTGATTTTTTAAACAAACAAAGCATTTTGTAAAAAAGTAACTTCTTCCGAAAAGTAAAAGATTTTTATGTACCTCAATATTAGAATGTAATGTAAAAACTTTTGTGCAAAGGACCGGCAACCTCCATGCGGTGCACCCTGTACAGACAGCGACAAATTTGTCATATAGGCTAAGGAATCTCTGTCTGACTAATGTCGGTCGTGGGGTATCAGGGCTAACCACCCTGGTACCCCAAATACTCTGGTTCCAATCACATGCAGAGGAAGGTCTCCTCACGATCGATCTTAATCGAATGGGGGTCAGTGACAGGTTGGAGGAATTCCACCGGAAGATCTCAATGTTGACTACACAGGCTATATACACGGACGTTTTAAGTGGACGAGGGAACTAAGGGATGACTTGCTGACCTGCTACGAGAGCAGTGAACCTGAGCGCAGGAAATACATGGCGCGGTTACATAATGCGTGGTGCATCATGCACCCTGAACACCGCGTCTTCTCTCAGCAACATCTGAGAGGATCAAGTATCCTTGCTCAGGACAGGTTACGTAAGGGCACTCCGTCAGCTGGAAGAACTATCAGCCGCAGTCCCACCACGGCAATTAGCAGCTGATGGGGAGCATCCTGTAGAGTTCACCGATGTAGACTTAAGGACGAGGATTAGTCTTAACACCAGAGTTAATCTAAAGCCACAAGACTTGGCTTGAATGGACGCGGTCATCGATGAGGTCCTTCCAGAAGACGTAGACATCTGGTAATTCAACTGTGCCGTGTACAACTCCGCGAAACAACTCGTCTCCCGTGAGAGGTCAACTAACACTTCAAACGGGGTCGAAAAAGCCAAGCGACGTGTACAAAAAAATCCAAGGTAAGATACAGTCGGCTAGACAACACGCTTCTTGGATTCAGAGTGTTGTGGAATACACGACAAACGGAAGAGTTTTTACTGTCAAAGTCTGGCGTATAGCAGCTAGACTAAGACGTCAACACAACACTCTAAATCTAACAGTGATGCTTTCCATCAAGCAGCACTGCCTAGATAGGATCCGAGCACTCATGGCTATAAAGAAAACGTTGAACAAGCGTGTAAGGAGTATAGAGCAAAACAATTTGTTCCGTACGAATCCTTCCCGCCTCCTCAAGAGCCATAGCGTGTTGTCGATTACCTGCCAACTGTAGAAGATGTCGAAACCTTCTGGAAGGGAATGTACGAAACGACGTGTCCATTCAATAGCGACACTCCAGCAATTGCACACTTCGAGGCTCTGTGCCACAGACATCTTCAAGAGCCAGAAGAAGTGTGCCCGGCAATCAGTACAGAGGAAGTCCAACAAGCACTTGTTGGTACCAAGAACTTCGCTGCCCCGGACCCAGACGGCATTAACAATTGATGGTGGAAAAAATTTCCTTCCACTCACCGCCGCGCCGTCTGGCGCGAGTTTTCAACTCATGGTTGAACGAGGGGCAGCAGATTTCAGACTGGTTTGTCGAGGGACGTACTGTGCTTATCCCCAATAAGGGGGATTTTTCCGACCCGAAGAATTATAGGCCGATCACCTGCCTCAACTCCTGTTACAAGATATTTACACGTATCTTGTATGCTAGGACGCTGAGGTCTGTTGATCCGGTCTTCCAGCAGATATACGAACAGCATGATGCCAAGAAGTGCATGGCAGGTTGTAAGGACAGCCTGCTGATAGACCGCTGTATTACACAGGATTCTGTGCAATACAAGCGGAATCTATCGATGGTTTGGATTGATTACCGCAAGGTATTTGATAAATCGCACTAGCTATTGTTGCACTTGCTCGAATGTCTTGCTATACCAGCACCACTAGAGAGATGCATAGAACAGTTACTGCCACTCTGGAAGACTCGCTTCAGCATAACATCAGGTGCCTAGCGGGTCACGATAGAGCAGGTGGCATTTAGGAGAGGAGTTTTCCATAGTGATTCCCTGAGTCCTCTCCTTTTCTGCATCTCACTGCTGCCGTTGTCTGCTGGGTTCAGCCAAACTCGCGGATATCAATGTGGACCACCCCGCGACTGGAAGCGTAAGGTCACCCATCTATTTTATATGGATGATCTTAAACTTTATGCCTCCGGAGAGCGCGAACTACAAAACGCTCTTAGTGTGGTCGAGAATACACGCGGGCAATTGGTATGCAGTTCGGGTTGGACAAATGTGCAGTCGTCCACCTCAAGAGAAGACGATGCAGGGAATTCTCTGAAGATGCACAGCTCGCAGACGAAAGCATCCTAAGACATCTGGATGCCGGAGAGACCTGTACATATCAAAAAATAACAAGGGGAACGTTTCCACCAGGACATAGCCGAAATGGAAAAACGATATCAAGGAAGATGGGATGAACACATGATAGCAGACTACTGTTGGTCTCTGAAAAGAGACACGAAAGAACAACACAAACGACAGTCAGTAAGAAGATTGTTTGAAAATAAAGTTAAAAGATACCATAAAAAAAAAGATTAAAAAAAGAAGAATTAAAAGCTACTAACGTAAGAGTACTTCTCACCCCCTTCAGGGATGCGTCTTATACCCAAATGGTGTTAAGATTGGTGACAAATGGCTGCTAATATCCTAGCCATAAGGATCTCTGTAAATAAGAACATCCATATAATGAAACCGTTATCAAATTTCATGTTTTTTCCTTTCTTTTTTTCTGTAATTGAAGTTAAGGGTTGTTTTTCATAACGATATAGGGGTAGTTTTGGGGTATTACGTGAATTCTACGTCAGTTTATTGCAAACCTAACGAAACTTAAACATTTTTAAATGTTTTTCAGTCATTGTCGTTATCAATTGGTTTGATGGCAGATGAGGGTGGTTCTCACCCTCTATGGGGGTGCGTTTTATACCGATAGGGTGAACGCTGCAATTCACCTTTATTTTTATGGTAATATATTCAATTTTTCCCGAAAATATTAAACAAAACGATTCAGGGGGTGTTTTTTGGCTCTAAAATTTTTGTTTGGGGGTGTACGACTTTTTTGACCCCGGATTCGGAATCAGCGATCAAAAATACATAAGGATAAACTCGTCACGTTGCTAGGTCAGAATTTTTTTTTTTTGTGGGGCTGTGATAATCTAAACCTGAGGACGAACATAATACGTAATCATATACACACATTTATCTATATGCTATCAATAGATGAATTAATATGTACAAACTTACACACATACAATAATTATAATTCTTATTATATTTATTTTGAGCATTAATATATATCAGAACAGGATGGGTGGTTATACGACATTTTAATGTTTAAAATTATAAAAACTAACTGCAATTTATAAGAATACATGATACAATTTACAATATTCATAATAACTACGTTTGATTATTTACGTAAATATAATTCAATCAGTGAAAAAATGTATAATTGGGTATAATTTTTAGATAAATAATGCAAAATTAGTCAACCGAAAAAGCACCGGTAGCAACAAAATTGTGTAATAACTGAAATGGGTACTTTTGGATCCATTTATTTATTTCGTATTTAAATTTATTATAGTTAAGATGTTTATAGAGTGGTGGTATATTACTATACAATCGGGGGGGGAGGTCTAGGCAGGTAAAACTTTTTTTGCCCTATCGCTTTTTGGTCCCTCGGTACTGTTCAGATCCGTTAAATGCGTTCAAAAATTATAGATGTCGAACGGTCGTTTTTTAAATATAAGCACAGCGAACATCACTCACGGAGACAACCATAGAAACATACCTGATGCTGCAAAGTTTTTACAGATCTCCTCAGTTTGTGATAACCAAGCTAGTTCTTCAAGCTAGTTAAGAGGGTAAGTTGTGCATACATTGTTATAAATTGTAACAGTTTATTGCTTTTGTTACTAGTTAATTGCTTTTATCACGCTTATTAGATGCGTACGCCTAAGTCCCGCCGCACAGTTCTGCCAGATCTACATATGTTTACTAACAAGTTCAATTAGGTTCATACCAAGTTGATAAGGTTTCCTATTTAACTTATTCATTTCTCTGTATGATCAAACATGAGACAATGGGTGATTCCATATAAGTTGGTTGTGTATACTCATATATTTAGAATAAAAATTTATTATTAAAAATTGTTATTAAAAATTGTAGAACGTTTTAAAGCAATTGCGAAAATTCGGTCTTGTTTCTTCACTGACGTCACGCTTGGATCCAAAGCTATGCTTCCATGCACATTGGTATATCAGTGCATTTGTATCATGCTTATTTGAAACTTAAAGAACATTAGCACCTTTGAAGGCGATCAAAGTCGCTGTTTTTTGTTAAAATAGAAAAATTTTAATTTTCTGATAGTAGTCCTTCATCTTGTATCTCGGAAACGAAAAGTTATTGAACCCATTTTTTTATAGGATTTTTTTGTATTTTAATGTAAGGGATATGCCGTGCATTTTTGAGACACTGTATTTCCACCAAATACTTTACCGATTTAATGAAAATATTCCAGAACATGTTTCAGTATACTGTTTTACATATTTGATGTATTATATTTTAAACGTTTTAAAATCTTCTGACATATTTTTATGAATAAATTGTTCAGCTTCCAGATTTAGACTTAGAATTATTCTACAATCAAAGGATGCTTGATGAAAATCAAGATAATACTGAAATAGTAATTATAAATGGCGGCTTCAATTGGAGCAAGGAATTAAGCGCTGCAGAGAAAATGCGGTTACATGCACTGAACGAGAAAAAATCCATGAAAGGAAAGGGTAAAGGTAAAAGATCAGCTTTGACTGTAGATAAAAGAAAAAGCCTTGACAGCCATATTCCGGAAGAGGATTGCGACAGCATTTTCAAATTGTCCCACATTGATTTCAAGATTAAAAAGGCAAGTTTGATATTTTTCGTCTCTGTTTAAGGAAAATATAAATACCTACATACATATCTGAAAATCCTTTTCAGATATAAATATAGAATAGTGGTCAAGTAGCGTATATTGCTTACCTGAATGAGAAACAAATGTTTTAGGGTGAATTTGTCGGAGTTATTGGATCAGTTGGTAGTGGAAAATCAACCTTTTTTATCTGCAATTTTAGCAGAACTCTCAATGCATTCAGGAGAAATCGCAATTAGCCAGATTGAATCAGGTGAGTTGTATTACCAGGAAGTTATTATGCGTATTCCGACAACAAAAATACCTGCTGCCTGTTTATCCGACAAATTCAAAGCAATCAAGTGATGTTTATTGACGAAGGTATTTAAAATAAACAATGACATTAATTAGAATATAATTCAACAGATTTAGTATTGAATGCAGTAAGTGCATTTATACGTTAGTTCATGACATTTTTTTCTAAAGAGAAGAGTATTGGAAACTTACTCTTGAAAAAATTTTTATTTAAATTTTTTATCACTCTGTATAATTTTTAAAATATTTTATTACGGCTTTTGATTTTCAAAATAAGCAACTTTTTTAAAAAAATGAATTTTTCGAAAAATTGAAAATTAAAAAATTTACAAATATTTTGAACCCTATCCGGGGACACACTATATACATATGTATGTAAAGTCCCAGCCTCCTAGATTTTTCTCTACAAGAGACACGCATTTTTTTCAAAGGTTTTATAAGTGTCTCTGTAGAAAAAAATCAAGGAAGCTGGGACTATTTTTCTCTGGAATCCATCAACGTTAAATTTTGTTCCAAAAACGTTTCACTGTAGTTGAAAAAAAAGTGTAAACAATCGATTTCGACAGATAGCCCAAGAACGGGAAGAGATATCGAACTGAGACCTTCACTATTAAAATTCTCTGAAAAAACGTAGTAAAGGATGTGTAATTCATTTCGCTCTATCTGTTTCAGAAATAGGCAAAACCCCCTGAATACAGGAAATTTGGGACACATTGTACATTCTTTGATTGACATAAATTGGCTCCCGAAATATTACTGGCCATATTCCTATTGTTGTTTGTTGTAGAGAAATATTAAAAGAACCGTATATGAATACAAAGTAAAGTCATCATGATCTGCAAAAAATTAAATCCTCAATTTTATTAACTCAAACTAATGGAATTGAAAGTAAATAATGCAGAAAATTGAAATTTTTTTTCGTACAGATTTTCTTGGGAGGATTATAATAATTTATGTAATAGAAAAATTTTTAGACCGGCTTATTAATAGCTGGAAAAATTTATTATTTATAAAACAAATTTCTTTTTTAAGGATTCGGTTTGGTAACTCAACAACCCTGGCTGCAACGAGGCACAGTTCGTGACAACATCCTCTTCGGCAAGCCGTACGATGACACCAAGTACAAATCTGTACTTTTTGCCTGCGGCTTAGCCGAGGATATTTATCAGCTACCTGCTGCTGACATGACAGGTGTAGGAGAAGGCGGGATGACGTTATCAGGAGGACAGAAAGCCAGGGTGGCTTTAGCGCGCGCCGTTTACCAAGACAAGTCGGTTTATCTTCTTGACGACATCCTCTCAGCGGTGGATACAAAGGTTGCGAAGCACATATTTCAACACTGTATTATGGGATTACTTTTAAATAAAACCAGAATACTCTGCACTCATCACCTTCAGTATTTGATTTATGCTGATACCATTGCTCTTATGGAAAATGGCACCTTTAAACAAATAGGTAATTTAACACTGTTTTGTTATTTTGTTTTATAGAATGGGAGAAATGTAAAAATTTGTAACTCGTTATTAAAATAATTTAAATAAATGAGTAATAAGTAATTAAAAAAATTTAAATGTAAAAAATATGATAGCCATTGCTCGTTCCCAGGGTTTCTAAGGAAAAATACAAGGTATTTCTATTAGGTAGGTAGAAATTGATCAAAGCATACTGGGATCAAAATTTACCCTTATGTATTACAAAGAAATTTCACCAGATTTATTTTAATGAAATAGTTATTTACGTAACCAGTTATGAAAATGAATTTTATTTGACGAGTGTAATATTTGCCAAAACGAGCGAGCGAAGCGAGCGAGTTTTGCAAATTACATGAGTCAAGTAAAATTACTTTTCATAACGTGTTAAGTACAAAATTTTATTTAATCCCGCTTTAAAATAGGAAAATGATAATAATCAGTTACGTAAAAATTCATTACATCACTCAGTTATGTAATGGGACTGAGTTATGAAAAATGTGACGTTTCGTAACGTCAAAAATGCATTTAAAACTTGACATTTCATAACGGGGTTAGATAAAAATATATGTATCTAATTTAATAAACTTTGGTAAATGTAGTAAATATTTTCCTTTCCATCCATTCTTACATAGTTCTTTGGATAATCAATCATACATTTATTTAGTTATGGCATTTTGTAAACAAACACTTTTGTTTGAATATTTTTTATTCCTGCAATTTTAATTTAAATAAATTGAGATTCATATCCAAAACTACTTATGCTTAATTTTATTATTATATGTATATACAATCGGAGAAAAATTAAATAGTCCGAACCATGTCTACGATATGACTGGTCCGTTTTCAGCATATCAGGTCCAGATTTAATTTATAGGATATGAACAATTGGGAAACATTTATTTATTTGTAAAGACGGTTGAATGTGCGAATTCCAGCGGCGCGCCGAGCTTCCGTGGCCATTTAATGTAAGCACATTTAATTACAAGGACCTTTATTTTTTTGTCCATGAATGGCTATTGGTTCTCAGCATATATCCGCATCGTTAATAAAACTTCGATAGGAACCTCTAATGAATTTCTATGATTTGCTACAAATGTCGACAAGTATTTTGAAAATGAACATTCTACATCCAAAGATGTAGTATTCGCGTATGCTAAATATTGTTGAGAGTCAGTAGCACTTCGATCACTTAGCACGTGGTTTTTAATATCTGGATTTTTACTTAACATATTTTGAAATTTCTTGGCAACACGAACACTATGATCAACTTCCAGGCAGCAAAAGGATCTCTTAAAAATATTTCGTTAAATATTTCATTATTTTAAAAACATTTTGTAGAATGTTTTAAATATTGTCACAATATTATGAAAATATTTTTGCGGACCACGTTTCGTCATTAACAAAATGTTAAATAAACATTTACGGAAATGTTTTTGAAATATTTTGAAAATGTTTTGTAAATGATTCTATACTTAAAATAATTTTAATTTAATGGCTTGGCTGGGCTATGAAATGTCAACCGCGGCATTGAATTTGAATATGCTACTTTTCCGCCTAGTTTAACAAGTACTATAAGAATTAAGATCAGTAGGTGTTCTTTACTGGTTCAGCATATGTTTGGAGATCGAGACGAGATCGAGATTTCCGAAACATCCGAAACCAAGATACTTAATGACCGCAGTGCTTATGAGGTTTTAGGTACGCTCAAATATTGAATAAATTTAATTAAATCTAAAAATTTATTATTTTAAAAATATATAAAACAAACAAGTCGCACATGGAAAAGTTTTAGCTTTGGTTACTATCAGACCGAATATTTATTTTCAAGTGATATCTGCTGTCATTAGAAATTTCTCCAAGATAAGATTTTTGCCACAGCTTAAGCTTCTTATAAGTTATGAATAGAGCTGTCCGAGGTCACCTGGCCGACAGAGCCGGCATATGACTCATATGTTTACATCATATCATAATACTTGAATAAGTACAGTAAATGGAAATAAATTTTAACAATAATGTTACATTTTATAAAAATTTGTATAAAACTCACCCTTTTAAGCAGATTTATGAAGTAGTTTGATTGTCGTCATCACAAAGTGGGGAAGATCTATAGTATAATAGCATCAGGTATGTTTCTACAGCTGTCTCCATCAGCGATGTTCGCTTTGGTGAAAAAATATGTTTTGCATTTTGAAAATGACCATTCGACATCTACGGATGTAATACAGGCATAAGTAAAACAATCTGTGAACTCACTTAACGAAGTTGTAGATGCATCATCACAAATTTGTCTTAATTTGCTAAAATCAGGATCTTTCTGTAATACACTCTCGAATTTTTCACTAACGCGATTATTTTTTGCGTCATTTATAGCCTGTAGCTGTGTATTTACGTCGTCCACTATTTGCAGCGATTCCACTAACGACAACGAACTATCTTGCAATTTTTCTATTGCGTCGTGTAGTTCTCTATAATTGTTATTAATAGTTTTTAAATATGTTTCAAGGGAAACGTCTTAAAAGCTTGTCTGGTTTTCCCTGATAGCTGCAGCCTCGTTAGGGTTGAACTGTAGTATCACAGCTTTTATTTGTTGAAAATATTCAGCATAATAAAAAGCCGCTTTCAACCACGTTCTCCAACGTGTAAGAATCGGCTCTGGTGGTTCAGGGATACCAGGACACTGTCTGTGAAATGCTCGAAGCCGTTTAGGAGATATGAGAAAAACTTTTTTTTATTTGCTATTAATGCATCTACCTCTGGAAAACATTTTAGAATCGTTTCTGCCACAAGATGTAACGCATGCACTTTACACGTAACATGTAAAAACCTACAATTGTCTCTTTGAAAAGAACGGCCTACCATGCGCATTGTCGCAGCACCATCAGTCACAAACATCAATACTTGACTTGTTGAAAGTTCAAATTTTTCGAATGTCTCCAACACCCCACGCGTAATTATTTCGCCAGTACACGCAGTTAGTCTTTTACTAGCTAGTAAAAGTGGAAATGTTAGTTTAAGAGGGCCCAGTACACGTACTATAATATTTAAAATAGAATTTTTTTTACAATCTGTCGTCTCGTCAATACATAACCAGAGCCGTGTATTTTTTAATCCACATTTAATGCTATTTACAATGTCTTCACGAACAGCTGGAATATATCTACGTAACGATGTACGACTTGGTAAGTTCACCTGGGGATTGTATTTATTCCAATACTTCCGAAATGGTTGTTTATCCAGTATGTGTAGCGGAATATTACAGGCTATTAACATTAACAATAAATCAAACATAAACTGAGTTGTCAAGGGCATGCCATTTTTTTTATTTTGATGTTGCACGGTGTTGATGACGACGACAATCTGTTTTGTGCCAGCACATTAAGTCTTGATTACAAGCTTTACAAATTATTTTACATCCATCATAGAATAAATCCGGAAATTCACCGATAAATTTATTCACTGTGTCCGCGTACGGTCGTTTTTTACCCTTTGGCGCGTTTGACATTGTGTATAATTTATAGGTACAACCTCACGCATTAACCTTTCAAATAAGACTGCAGCGTAAATCACTTCTAAATCGGCACGTGTGACGCCATCGCAAGACCGTGGCTGTACTCCAGCCACCTCGGACAGCTCTAGTTATGAATCAAGAAAGTGACGATTCAGAACGTTGTTTTAAACCCGAATTCTATTGCTGCAATAAATTTTAATAATTATTCAAATTGTAATTTTAATTTTGTCTTTAATAAAAATAGATTTTTAAATTTCCATACTTATTAGTTTACTTACCGCCTCCTGATCGGTAAGTAATCACTTACCGATCGCTAATTTCTAAACGTCACTTACAAACGTCTCAACAAATTTAGTAAAGGTGTCAAATTACCTGAGCGTACAAAAAAATTCATTTTAAATTAAACACTTGATAAATTTTCTGCTCGGTGGGTCTCGGAACCTGTATGTAATACACCTCTTTCTTGCAAAGTCAACACTTTAAATAAATGCTCGGCAACTCGCTCTATGTCAATTATTCGGTAAATAAGGAGGTACTTGTTGTTTGCTCAAATATCAAGCTAGTAGTTTGGTTATATTATATTTATAATATTTATAAATCATTTTAATTGATGAAGTTTACTGATCAGTTAAATTCGATACTCAAGTTCATACGTTGCGTTGGGTGTTAGGTGAGATTAAATTATTCACGTAATGTAAATTTATTTAAATTAATTTGACATTTGGGCCCGGTTTTTGCATTCGTGGGTTAGCTAAACTCGCACTTCTAGAATTCGAATTTTTTTTCAATTTTACATTTGTTTTTGAAACGGTTATAGCAACAAATATTTTATTCATAAGTTAACTTTTAGTTGAAATGATTTGTATTAGAATCGCATCGATTTTTATGAAAATGTATAGTGCTAGTTAACCTACAACTTATAGTTAACTCATGATTGTAAAACCGGGCCTTTACGTTGCAAAAAAATGACAAAAAAATCTTTTAATAATATAATAAATAATATGTATTAAAGAACGTTTTAAAATCTACAATATATACAGTGTGCAAGTAAAACTTGAAATAAATTCGACAAAATCGTTACAAAGTGAGTGACAAAAAATCATTCTAACAAGTCGTCGGTTGAGTTTCGGTTGAATTTGTATGGAATTTAAATAAAATTTCATCTAAAATAATTTTTTTCCCAAAAAAATTGTTATGTAACATTTATGTAGAATGAAATTACTTACAAGGGGACTACCAAACATGTCAAGAATGGATTTTACACAATGGGCTTTAGTTCTCGAAATAATTGACTTAAGAGTATTACATCTAACTTATATAATAGGTCGAGTCGTCAGTGTTGCACCTTGGAATAGCGGTTATAGTCCGTGGTTGACCGGGGTTCGAGTACAACTCTCGGCTTTTTTTTGTTTTTTTTTTATTTTTATTAATTTATTTATTTTCTTGTAACATTATTCTTTATTAACAATTTATAATTAAATTCAATATACAAATTTCTATGCAATGGATAAATATCGGGAAATAATTATTTTATCTGCAAAATAATTTTCTGACCGACAAAATGTAAATAGCAAATTGTGACTTTGCTGATCAAATTATAATTTTTGCTGGTGAAGTCTGGAATTTGCTAAGAAAAAAATATTTTTTTTGCTGTTAACTTTCACATTTGCTGGTTAAAGAAATTATTTTAGATCCAATAATTTCTTGTAATCGATTAATTCACTAAATGATTATCGCTATTTTAAGTAATTCTTAAAATAAAAGAGAAAAACTTAAAGAACTGAATTAATATGGTCTATTTGACATAACACTATCACAGAAAAAAATTGGATGGAAATTTACAATGATATTTGACACTAATATTTCTTTATGCATTGTAACTATATTTTTTCAAGGAATACGCATTCCTCATTAATGATGAGGTGGCATGCCAATAGTGGAAGAAACATTTTAAAACCATTTTCTTAATTATGCATAAAAGGTTAAATTAAACATATACTTTAATATTTTAATAATATTTTTATAAACAATTTAAAACATTTTGAAAATATTCCTGCGAAGATGAATATAAAATATTTCCAATGAATATTTTCAAATTGTTTTTATGATTTTCAAAATATTTCAGCAATATTGGAAACCATTATAAAATATTTAAAAAATATTCTATGTTAGGGCTGTTAACGTCTGTAATGCCAAGTTATCCACTATTTCCAAATGGTGATATAAATATAAACTACTTTGGAATTTTTTGCCAGCATTTGTTAATAATATACTATAATTTTATTTATAGCCGAAAATCTTGTTTGACTTGTGCATTGTTAAATTGCAGCTGACTTTTCTTTATAGTGTTAAAATCTTGGGGTTGAGTGTGATTATTACAGATTTAATTTGTTCGAAATACCTATTTATTATAATAAAACGTGCCGCTTGCACCCATCTTCCTCATTATTGTTTTCCAACCTTTCATTGGCCAACAATTATGAGTTGGACTACCCATTTGGATTTAAAATTCGAACACGTTTCCCTTGCTTATTTCTTGTATCAGAAAATAAATATTTGTCAATAATTAATACAAACAAGTTAAGTATATGGGAAGACGATGAAAATTGCTACTCCTGCTCATTTTCTTCCCTAGTTATGAGGAAACTGTGGGCTTCAAGCCCCACAATGGGGCCTCCCAAAGGGCTTCGGACATGTGTTACGGATCTAAACAACGGCCTCCTTGTCAGTGGGGCCCACATGAGACCTCGGCCTCCCGTGTTGGCGCTCTCTGCTATGGCCCCATTTTTTATGGAGCTCCGAGTGGCCCTTTTTTACTCTGGGTCTCTTATCTATGGGGCACACCTTTCTCCGTGAGGACTTTACTTCCACGTAGGGCTGTCTACACTATGGGGGACCCTTTTCCGTAAGGACTCAACTTTCCTGTAATATTTAAAAAAATGTGACCGCACGGAAAGAAAAATTCAGCACGACTCGTCAACATTTGCGTCCTGAAACATTAAGGTCACTAGACAAATATGTGTCAGGTGATGATCATCAGCAAAACTTGTTTTGAAGCGTATACATAAACAATGTAAAACGTAAAATGAAAAACTACTCTGATACTTTTAATATTTACTCAACAACTAGAGCAACCCATGTGTACCATGTTGTTCGTAATTTAACAAACTTTCATTTTGATAATTGATTTTGATAATATTATCAGTTATTTGCGAAAAAGGTGCAATTTTCCAAGATGGTGGCCGATTCCCAATAGTCCCCACTTTTTCTTATGAACGAACACCCTCGAAAATACTTATCCACAATGTTTAATTTCTATTTTATCGATTGACTCAGTTAGCCCTTTTTGTTCCCCGGCGATTGGGTTACATGGGGAAATTGCAAACTTACTTGTTGTCTCGTAGATAATGGCCACTCAGTTTTATATTTTTTCCAGAATGAACGAAAATGTTCTTTCTATAATACCCATTGTGGAATACCATAGGCACTTAATATGAAAAGTAAGTCTAAAATAAACACCTAGTACGAATATTTTAATTTACTATTTTGTATATGTTAC
>JANEYF010002881.1:0-34038 GCA_029963845.1 Rhamnusium bicolor | reverse complement strand
TCCCTACAGGTAAGTCGTTTGTTCCATTAATTACTTCCACATCCACATAGTTGAAGTATTGTATCGATAAAAAGTTTAAAAATTTTTTGTTTAGATCGCTCTTAAATGTTTTTAAACGTCGAAATTTCAAATTTGAGCAAGAAAAAATTTTGTCTGTCTGTCTGTAACTATTTTGTGGGCACGATATCTTAAACCGTTTAACGGATTAACTTAAAATTTGGTATACTTATGTAACCTTACGAGATCTCGGTCTGATTGAGCAAAATCGGGGGAGAGTTGGGCGGGTTTAGGTGGATTATGTCACCAAAACTACAATATTCGTTATTTAAATAGTAATTTGGTTGTATAAATGTAAGGTAGGAAGTAAAAAAAATATATATTTTCACCGAGGCCGTGTTGATGTCACCGTACGTGCCTATAACCTAAACATCCCAGAACCACCGATCAGGTCCATTGCGATATATTCTAACATTTACATACATATATTAACATTAAGATTAGTCTGGCGTTATTTATTACCTTAGTACTAATCTATCTTCCCTTATTCTAACATTTAACGTAATAACTTAAAAACTTATCTTAAAAATAAAAGCTAATAGGTATGGGAGAATATACTATACATTATAATAAAGTTAAAATTTTATTTTACATTTTTATCGATATTTTTTGAGATGCGTGGGTTTTATTAAAAAAAATATATTATAATGTATGTAGGAAGGCATAAAATTACTCGATTAAATGTTTACATATTTTAATTAACTAACCGGAAATATGTGGAATACTGTTGTATTATCTATCAACCAGTGCCACACATAACTTTCCGTGAGATAAACTCTTTTTACGAGAACAACATTTTTTATTAATTTTCTTTTATTTTGGCTTCACGGCGTACACACGTCAGAGCACCAAACCGCTTATATAAATAAGCTAACTTTACAGATTATTCACGCCAAATCATCCTGTATTAAGTGTACATGTGTCAACATTGCAAGGTCTGTTAACATCGATTGACAATATAACTTGTATAAAAATGGGCCCCGAAACTCGAATAAATATAGATGGTTTGTCAACGATTACTAAATATATCCAAAATAAAATAATTCAAAAATTATTACCCCTCTAAGGTTACCATCGTTAATTATTAAAATTTATTACAATTGGCAAA
This sequence comes from Rhamnusium bicolor, assembly GCA_029963845.1. NCBI lineage: Eukaryota > Metazoa > Arthropoda > Insecta > Coleoptera > Cerambycidae > Rhamnusium > Rhamnusium bicolor. Next base: position 32,873 of record JANEYF010002881.1, on the reverse strand, counting down.
AAATACACATCTAGAACTTTATGACCTCTGGTGGGTCTGTGGTCGTCTTTTAGAAATAACGGGTCTGGTAGCTATATATAGGTATATATATATATATATATATATATATATATATATATATATATATATATATATATATATATATATATATATATATATATATATATATATATATATATATATATAATATATATATAATATATATATTTTATATATATATATATATATATATATATATATATATATATATATATATATATATATATATATATATATATATATATATATATATATATATATGTATATATATATATATGTATATATGTATATATATATATAATTACTCTAAACCCTGGGTAGGGAATACCACGCAAGTACCTATAGTTGCCTCCGTGGCAATAATATCCGATGCCCTGTAAACAAGGGGTCTTTCAATTGCAGCCACAAATGTGCGACTGGCTTCCTGGAGCCTGGAAGTCAAAGAGAAACCACGACTCGGTTATCATAACCCCCGTTTAAGGGAGTCCCGCTTAATTAGCGGTCCACCCGAGTGGTTGCAGAAACCTCTGTGGCCTGGTCTCTGTGCCCGGGAACCTGTACACTGCCTTATAAATAGGGCGTGTACACCGCCGATTTTTGCCGCCGCCAACATGGAGACAAATAACACTGGGGTTACTCAGGAACCCGGGGGAGAAAAACTTCACGGAACTCTCCCATGTGTCCGAGAATAGGCGAGGGGACTGTAATCAAAATTACAAAAAGAAACATCATGGTATTATAGTAGAGACCTTTAATTCACTATAAAATATTACTAAAATATAATTTTAGTAACCATATTTTGTTTAATTGTGAAATGAAAATGCTGGAAATGAGGATGTATTTCCAAATGAAAGCAATCGGCGGTCTCATAATGACGTAACAGCGTAGATACGACGCGCGCATTCCAGGAGTAGAAAACTAAAACAAGGTTATTATAGTGCAGGTGTTATAATTATTGATAATGTAAATTTGCGTAACTGTAACTTCACTAACATTTCCACAACCAGGTACAAAACACTTCTTTACAGACATTTAAGTTTCAAAATAATGTAATGATATACAAAACAACAAACAAAACATTAAGGTTAAATATTCAACTAGCTCCGTTGCCAAATTTCTAAAGAAAGAAGCATGTTCCCTGAAGTTTAATATCTGGCTTTTTAAAATAATTTCTTTTAACACAAATATAAACACAAAGCATGTAAAAATTCCCTATATTTAACCATCGATTAATGTCTAATGGTTTACTAATACTGAAATATAATACTATAATAAGTATAATAAAGGATTGCTTTTACATCAACACAATATTATCTTAATTATGTAGAAACATGGCAATGCAGCATGTTTCCTCGCTGAATCTGTGCTGTCTACGCTGTTACGTCACGGCGAATACTAGCCAATACAATTGGCTTGGGAAAATGCGGGAATATCTGACCGTTTAAAGAGCGCTTAAACTTTCGAATTTTTTTTTAAGCATAAGACATTTAATAAAAAAAATAATAAAAAATACGGGTCAATTATTTTAAACAGTAGATGTTATTAAAAGTAATAAAAAAAATTGTCCCCTTGCCTATTGGTAAGGACGGCATTTAAAAAATTTTTATACTACGTTGCCATTTTCGACGTACTCTAGCTCACTAAAATTCATTAAATTAATTCAATTTCTTTGTTCCGAGTGAAATCGCAATGCTAATCAAAGGACGACTCTATATGCTTGGGTTTCGCGGTTTTTAACAATATCTGACCGGTGGTACCAAATGATTTCCAGATAGGGTTTTCTGTTATAATGCACTGCTCATTACATGTTTATTAATGATTAGTACAGTCGATATTAATTCCGATAGGATCAGTAATAGTAGTTGGAACTTTCCTTCATTTTTCCAAATCAAGTTAGGTCAAAATAAGATAATGTACAAAATAATTAGTGTTGCTCGTCATATGTCGGAGTTCCGCATATGCATCGAATCTTTGTTGGCCAGCATCAGTTGTATTTATGGTACTGTTTTATGGTAGCACGAGCCCGCGAATTAAATAACAAGGCATGGTTGTCGATCTCTGCCCGGCTCATGTGACAGGGGACACTCTGGTGCCACATACAAGGGAAGTTTCTCTTGCACCCATATGTAAGAGTTCTACATATGTCATTTAAACTACGAAGCGGAAGTTTCCGCGCATGTAACCAAGGTTTGGTTACATTGCAGGTTCAACTAGCTAAATATCCATGTATTTCTTATAGACTGTTGTCTAAGCATAGAAATAAAAGGTGTGAAAACGTTATGTGAGTTTCCTTGACTTATTTCTACATTCAGGTACAAAAGTGAATTCTAAGTAAATCAGTAATCATAAATGTAAAGCCAAATCTTACTCATACTAGTCTTTCTTTAAAACATGTATCAGTGCAGTGGTGCAGATTAGTGTTCATAATAATTGGAAAAATTATGTAATCAAATTAAAGCAAATTAAATCTCATAAATGAAACAAAGTAATACCAAACTTTATAAACGTACCTGGGAGGTTACAAAAACACAACAAATTTGTAGTCCTACCACTAAAACTAGACGATCATGGAAAAAGGCCAATTAATTAATTAAGTAATACTTGTCGCTTCACGACAAGTGAGACTTAGTAAAAGGGGAATAAATTAAAAATACAAAATAATCAAGGGAGGGTTGGGTTGTTACACTGGTGCCGTGACCAGGATAAAATAAAATAAATATGAGGGGGTGTCGGCCGTCATAATTGTGTAAAACGCAGGCTGCTCTAATCATATGAACTATGAATCGTATGTCCCTTATTTTGATGTGATACAACTGTCTGAATTTTTGTTTCAACAATCCAAGGAAGTCTTTTATGATGTATCGATTTTTGCAAAGTTTTATGTTATAATTTAACTGTCTATCAGTTAATTGACCTCTATCCCTAAAAAGTATTAACACGTGGTGTCAAAGGATACCCGCTATATCCTAGCAAGAAGTAATTTCCCAGATTTCTCATCCAAGCTTCGGTATAATGAAGAGTTCCTAAAAACTCTGCTGTCATATACAGAACCTGGATATCCGACATATATCTGTTATTTTTTTCTTATGGTCATATACTGCCTGCATCTAAAAAAAAAGTGTAGGGAAACATAAAATCTATAAATGATTGCCTTACTTGTATTGAATAATAACCTTTCCTATTGATATAGGAATCACTGCTATCATTCGGTTTATCTATTTTAATGTGGGATCCATCAACTGCACCGATAACTCTTAGAAATCCGTTGGCTCGGAAATGTTCCTCGCTTATTTTTTTTCATCTGTTGGCCACTTAATAATTTTTGGAGACAGATTGCTTAAAAGAAAATACTATTCACCGTATTATTCTGTACAAACTTATGGTAATATCAAATCTATCTGCCACATCACGTAAACTGGCAGTTTGGTGACTCCTGCACCATAATGTGATGAGAACCTAAAATCATTAAAATTCATCATAAAGATTATTGCTCATTTAGAAACTTACTTGTTTACTAGCAGTAATCTTTCCATATTGTCCTGACTGTCTTTTATAAAATTGACTGGATACATATTTTTCTACAATATCTTGTAATGTTGTATGAATCACACATAAGTGTTCAAAGAATGTCAAATCATCATAATTCTGTACTGTTTCTTCTGCGCGAAAAAGTTAGAAATAATTACTTACCAAGAATTATTAACAACCAATATAAAATAATTACCAACAAAGTTACTATTTTTGGTGCGCTGATTTATTAATATTAGAACCTCTTTATCATCAGATGAATATGATATCACCGAATCAGTTTCTAAGTCGCTCATATTTATGAAATTTATGCTGATAAACCGAGGTCCGTAAAAAGGAGTAGGTTACCTCTTAATTTGGGAGAGGAGAGACGACAGGGGGAATGTACGCGTCATAGTGTATGCCGTGTTGTGAATCATACATTTGTTGTGTTCATTTTATAATCGTTTTGTGCCGTTATTTGCTATTATTTTGATATTTTGCTGATAGTTATTATTAGTTATGTTATATTGTTATGGACTTCTTTTTTATAGTTTTTACGTGCTTTTTTGACATTTTTAAGTGAGTTTTGGATTATTATATAAAGAACAATATTTGGTTAAAATTACATTTATTTTAAGAAGGTATGTACAATAAGACGTAGTATATTTATTTTGAGAAGAGATATCCAATAATCCAATAATAAATAATCATTTTAAGATGACTGGAACTATATGCAGTGTTGCTATTTGTAAGAGTAATGCTGAGAGGGCAAAGAAAAGTGAAGAAAAAAATATCATTTTTCTCGTTTTCCTACTGACATTTTAATTAGGAAAGAGTGGATTAAAAAATGTCACAGAAGAAAAGGAAAATTTAACTCTGATAATAAAAGAATTTGCAATAAACATTTAACATTGATGATTTTGAAGATGGAATGAAATCAAAATTGATGAATGTGTTGCCAAAAAAAAAAACTAAAAAAAGACTGGTAATGGATATATAAAATTTATCTACAAATTTACCTACTAAAAAATAATTTGTGGCTAATTTTATTATGTTTTAGCTATTCCATAGCTTCAGTTGCTTCCTGCAACTTTGACAAAAATGCCCAGCCCAACTGCAAGAGGTGACCTTGTTAAAACTAGAGAACGCAAAGAGATTGTTGAAAAAATTTTGAATTCATTAGTATCTATAGAAAATGCGGAAAACATTCCATCCAGAAGTAAAGGAAATCGTCAGGAAAGTGCATATGAAGAATTATTATGTAATTATAATGTCCTTTTGCAAGAGAATGAACAGTTTCAGAAAAAAATCAAAGAAAATGAAAAACAGATTGCTTTTGTAAATAAAGGCAAATTAGAGTTGCAAAAACTTGTTGAACAATATGAAGGACAATCAGATTCAAAAGTAAATGAAATGTTATTTGATTTTTTTAACTCCAAATCAGCTGGATATAATTTTAAAGAAAAAGGGAAGAGCTCGATGGAATCAGGATGAAATATCAAAAGCATTTTCGTTGAGATATTTCAGTAAACGTGCATATATAGACGGAAAAGAAAAATTAAAATATCCCTTGCCTGGTATATCTACCTTACAGTAATTGGCAGGTAATATAAAATTAAGGGATGGGCTTTAAGCATGTGTTAAAAATTATGGATATATGTGGACAAAATAAAACTCCACGCCAACGAATTGCAGTTATATCATTTGATGAAGTCAAAGTGTCAGTGATATATCAATATGACCAAAAAGTAGATGAGGTAGTTGGAGAACATAAATATATGCAGGTAATTATGGTGCGAGGATTATTGGACAATTGGAAACAACCAATATATATTGGATTTGACATCAAAATGACAAACAAACTATTAGACGAGGTAATTACACAGCTTCATAAGATAAATTATAATGTAGTTGCTTGTGTCTCTGATTGTGGGGGAGGCAATATTGGATTATGGAAAGGTTTAGAAATTAATGTCAATAAAACATACATAGGATGAAAGAAATGGGAAATCTACCAATTAAATATAGTAACACAATTTTATATTTTAAGGTATAATTCAAGTCGCATCTCTTTTTTTGGTTTTAGTTTAGTTGATGTTTAGACATGCGCATTCAAAAAAGTTCATCAAACTGTTTGTGATTTTCTGCTGAAACAAACCCTATAGATCGCAGCAAATCCCCAATGCCTGGTGTCGGCGGTTCAGTTCAGGCGAAGATTACCATCACTGATTTGAAAATATTTAACAAAAACATAGTTTCAATAACTATAAAAACTTACTATTTAGCTTTGTTAATAAAGCCTATGAAACTTCATTTAGGGAAACTCAAATAAGTCATCAAAACTTTTATAAGATTTTAAAAGTTTTCAAAACTTCATAAGAAACTTCTAACAAACTTTAAATACTTTAAATATAGATTTCATTTCTTAATATAAACATTTATAAGTTTAAAACAACTCTAATTAACTTTAATTAACTTTCATATAAAATAACTTAAAAAAAATAACTTCTTAAATTTCAATGAAACTTGAAAACTTGGTAATATTAAACTTGAAAACTTCTCGTATGAACTGAATCGTCATGAGCAAAAGAAAAGTAAACCTCATTAACATAATGGTTTATAGATTTGAAATTTAAATAAAAAAAGTTATAAAAATTTAAGTTAGAAAAATATAAATTGCACTGTATAAATTAAGTCCTGGATAATAAATATAGAGTGGGCCAGATTTCAATCGGGAAATTGAAGAAATCAATATTGTAACGACCCAACCCCCCTCGTGTATTTAATTTATTGTTTATTTAATTTTATCCTGGTTACGATACCAGTGTGACAACCCAACCCGCCCTCGTATATTTTAGTATTTAATTTATTCCTGTTTTTCTAAGTCTCACCTGTCGTGAAGCGACAGGTAATACTGATTTAATTAATTGGCCTTTTTTCGTGATCATCTAATTTTAGTGGTAGGACCCCAAATTTGTTGTGTTATTGTAACCTCACAGGTACGTTTATAAAGTTTGGTATTACATTGTTTCATTTATGAGATTTAATTTGCTTTAATTTGATTGGTATACTTTTAGCAATTATTATGACCCGTTACCTGCACTGCACTGATATCTGTTTTAAAAAAGTACTTAATATAAGATTTGACTTTATGTTTAGTATTATTAATGTGCTTAGAATTCACTTTTGTACCTGAAAGTAGAAATAAGTCAAGGACACTCAAATAACGTTTTCACACCTTTTATTTCTATGCTTAGACAACTGTCTATAAGAAATATATTACATAACTCGACATGAACAAAACCTTGTTACATGTACGGTGGACAACGGTCCACAAGAAATACATTGATATTTAGCTAGTTGAACCTGCAATGTAACCAAACCTGGTTACATGTGCGGAAACTTCCGCTTCGTAGTTTAAATGACATATGTAGAACTCTACATATGTCATTTAAAGTGCAAGAGAAACTTCCCTTGTATGTGGCACCAGAGTGTCTCCTGTCACATGAGCCGGACAGAGACCAACAACCGTACTGTGTTATTTAATTCGCGGGCTGGTGCTACCATAAAACAGTACCATCAATACAACTGACGCTGGCCAACGAAGAATCAATGCATATGCGGAACCCCGACATATGACGAGCAACTGCCCGTATTGTTTTTGGGTGTGTCGAATGCATGCCACCAACTAAGGTTTAAACGAACATGAAACGAACTACCCGTAGATTTGTTAATTTGGCCGACGCCGCTTGTGTTGTGGCACGCTTATGGGAGCGGTAGCCATAAATCATTAATCGGTATATACTGGTTGGCTGGACCCGGACCCCCGTCGAGAGACAAGGTCCGTGTTCAGATAACCGCATGTTTTTGTTGTCGGCGTCTCACCGCCCACCCGACAGTGGCACTCTGATCCCCATGTGGGTAGTGCAATTTGATTAAGTTACAGGTATTGCAGATTCAACTGGACATTAATTCTTTGGCATATTATCTTATTTAGACCTAACTTGAAAAATGAAGGAAAAGTTCCAAGTACTATCGGAATTAATATCGACAGTACTAATTTAGTAAACATGTAATGAGCAGTACAGAAAAGCCCTATCTGTAAATCAGGTGGTACCACCGGTCAGATATTGTTAAAAACCGCGAAACCCAGCATATAGAGTCGTACTTTGATTAGCGTTGCCATTTCATCCGTAATAAAGAAATTGACTTAGTTTAATGAATTTTAGTGAGCTCGAGTACGTAGGCAATGGCAACGCAGTATAAAAATGATTTAAATGCCGTCCTTACCAATTCTCGGACACATGGAGAGTTCAGTGAGGCTTTCTCCCCCGGGTTCCTGAGTAACCCCAGTGTTATTCGTCTCCATATTGGCGGTGGCGTCGGCTGTGTACGCGCCCTATTTCTAAGGCAGTGTACAGGTCCTCGGTCATAGAGACCAGGCCACAGAGGTTTCGACAACCACTCGGCGGATCGCTAATTAAGCGATGCTCCCTTAAACGGCGGTTAAGATAACCGGAGTCGTGGTTTCGCTTTGACTTCCAGGCTACAGAGAGCTAGCGACAAGCACTGGGGTTGCCAAAGAGTTAACACGACGATGACGGCGGCTATAAGCCGGGAGAGAGGTCTATCCTTGACTTCCAGGCTCCAGAGAGCCAGCGACTAGCACTGGGGTTGCCAAAGATCTGACCCCGAATCGTACGCCGTCTCGCGTATTTATATGATTTCCCGCGAGTGAGTTCATGGCCCCAGCCTGTAAGCTAGATGGAGATAGCCAAACGTAACTTTTGCTTTACCCACGACATTAAATTTACGATGCATTTAGGTGAGAAGTGATATAATGATTCTATGTTTACAGACTTCGAATATTCTTAGTAAAAACTCTTATAACCCTACGTTGGTTTGTTTATGTTATCTCTTCTCGGCTGGAGAATGCTTTGTGATTTTGTACAGTTTTGTCAATGTTTTAAAATATTAAATGAATACTGTGTGTTCTTTTACTTAGCTGAATAATTTAGACTCTATAGTTTGAATCAGAGCTGTGCTAAGTACAAGAAAAAAGTATTTAAGTACAAATACAATTACTTTATGGAAAATGTATTTAAGTACAAATACAATTACTTTCAATTTGAAAAAGTACTTAAATACAAGTACAATTACTTTCCGAAAAATGTATTTAAATACAAATACAATTAGTAAATACATTTCAATCTAATATAGGTAATTTCTTAAACCTTTCTCTAAAAATAAGGGAAATTGTAAATTGTATAAACAACTAATGAATTTAATAATTTTTTTTATTTTAAAAATAAAAAAGTCACAATACTGTATTGTACTAATAATCTCAAGTATATGTTAAATTTTTATAGTCACACAAATATAACAATAATGTTCATTTTTTGTCGCAATATTTTGTTTAATGGCAGGATTATTTTCAATAAACCAACTGATGTTAAAATGAATGAAATATATCTAATAATCTAATAATTTCTATGAAAAACAAATGTATATTCTTTTGTTCGTTTATAATTTTTTTTTCATTTTGTTATGTTTCTTTTGTTCGTAAAATTGCTTTTATTAAAAAAATATATTGTTGTTTTCAGACATTTAAACCCATATATTTTAAAAATTATTTGAAAAATATAAAAAAATTAAATATTTTTGAAATTGGTAAAATAAATTCTTTAAATATTTAAAAATATACAGTATAAGGGATAACACACTTGTTTTTGACCTACCTTGTATAGAAAGATGAAAATGCACTTTTCGTAGAAAAATTGAAAATTTCGGGAAAATATTCGTGGGATATTTTTAATTTTTTTTTAAATGTCAAAAATAATTAAAATAAATGGGGCAGACTTTTACGTGTGTCAAAATTGAGTCTGAGTTAGAAACCAAATATCCAGTCAAATTTGTGGATAAAAATATATCCCTGAAAGACAACATTACATATACACATATGGTAAATAATTTGTTTATGAGAAATACAAATATTTTTCAATTAAAAATTCTATTCTGTGTTTCAAATTTCACACTAATGAATAACTCTGAAGCAATACTAAATTGTTGAAAATTTAAAAGGAATTTTTAGAAATTATTTTTATACTAAAAAGCAAACGTAGAACTAGAACCTCTGATTGGCTATAATAAAATATGAAAGATATGAAAACTATTTAATAATAATAATAATAATAATAACACATGAAATTACAACCCTCTTTATCCCCGAAGGCCTGGAATGACTTTGTGTGGGAGAGGGCTACACATTGAGAGACAATGGACACACACCCAATATCCGAGTATACTACGATTAAACTCTCTCACAGAAAAATCCCAGTCCCTCGACCGGGAATCGAACCCGGGACCCCGAAGTTTCGAGGCAAGTACGTTACCTCTAGACCACGGAGCCAAAATACAAAATATTATTTCTTTACTTGCTAACAAAAAATCTTAATGACAGAAACAATATTTGTATAGCACGATACTATAGGACGTAAAACTCTGAGAGGAGAATAACAGCACCCTTTCCTATTGAGACCTAAATTCAACTGAGATAAATAACAGATTTTAAGATTTTTCCTTTCTAAGGTACTTGTATTTATTTGAAAGTAACTGTACTTATAAAAGTACTTGTATTTATCGAAAATTAATTGTATTTATGGAAAAGTAATTGTAATTGTGAAAGATTATTAAGATAAATATAAGTACAAGTACATTATACTAATTGTACTTAAGTATAATTACAATTACTTGGAAAACTGAAATGTATTTAAGTACAATTACAAGTACAACAAAAAAGTATTTAAATACTTTGTATAAGTATATTTCATAAGTACAGGCACAGCTCTGGTTTGAATGCATACGTTTTCTGCCAAAATTATAAGAAAATGATTTAACCCTTTTTATGTAATAGTTAATTTGGAATTTAATGATATAAATGCTTGGAAATAATTTAGTTTTATGTAAAAATTATAGGAAATTTATTCGCGTTGAAGCAGCCCAGGGCTGGGATGCTTCAATATAAAACCCCAAAATAATGTGGATTTATCATATACACTACTTATAGCTAAGAATGCTTAGTTTTCGAGATAGAGGGCGTTGAAGTTTTAATTTATTTTCAGTTTTTCCCATACTTCTCCGGAAATAATTGAGATTTGTTATGAAATTTGGAAGACGCAAGTTGCGTATATCAGTACACTTCTTACCATAGTTTTCATTTCTCCAATTCAACCTGAGGCGTAACTATGGGAGGGGGTCGAAGATATTCTTCCTCAAAAAAAATGGACCGCCACTGACCTAAGTTGTTTTTCTTTCTTTTTTGACATTTACTATCACTAATGCACAAAAAGTGCAATATAATGTTTTGATAGGATGCAACGTCATTAAGTTAAACTCATTTCAAGAACATTCATCCCTACTTATCAATTAGCTGTTAATTGAGAATCGTTTAAAAAATATCATGTTTTTGCATGTTTTCGTTAATGTAATTTGAAATGGAAAGATGAAAACTATGGTTCGAAGTGTACGCAACTTGCAACTTCTGATTTCATAACAATAGGTATCTCAATTACCTTCGGAGAAATGCGCCCTCTATCTCGAAAACTAAGCATTTTTAGCTATAGGTTTATGTGACAAATCCATATTATTTTGGTGTATTCCATCGATTCTCTAAGTTTCCCGATTAAAATCTGGCCCACCCTGTATATCAAATAAAATTACCTCTTGTGACGGATTACAAAAATTGCTTCAAGAGTACTATATATCACACGTGACGAGTTACCTTGAATCGTACCAGAGCAGAAGGAGACATACATATCACGAATGTTGGCGTTCACGTCAACAGTGTATAAATTATAGAAATGTAAATAAATAGGTATATTCATTTTCATATATTTTTTCATCAAAAATTACTTTATTGTCTTTTGTAAACATTTTAGAACTGTTTCGATCCCCTTTTCGTTGTTAAGCTAATGCGTGCCGTTCTGTTATTTAAAAATTTAAAACTGATGACGTGACGCTAACATTCGTGGTATGAATTATATCAAATGTCATCCTGTGATAACTGTTGTCATAAGGTAAACTTGGTTTGAATAAAAAAAGGGGCTTCATTATTACCAGCTGAGAAGTAGTCATTAAAAATACAAAATCCAAGATTTATTCATCAACTAGAAGAATAGAGCACGTGGCCAAATGACCGTTTCATTCGTTCCGTTCTAAACTAATGTTCTTTGATACCCTTGGTCGCCCCATCTAACCATCATCTCTACAAATTTAGAAATTCTAAACTATCTGCTGTGTTCTATGTAAACTTCTGCTTTCTGCTAAAGTATGGATTGCCAAAATTGATTTTGACAAAAAAACTTTATATTAACAAAATGTAAATAATAAAAATGATTCAAATAAAACGTAAGGTATGTGATAATTATTATCCAAAAATATATTATACGAATTCGACATAGAAAATATGATAACCTCAATTTATGTTAACTAAAGCCATATTAATAATTGCCACTATATTTTTGCTTTTCGAGGCATTGATAGGCAACTGGAACATCTATTATAAAAGTACAAGAAGTATATATTTAACACCAATGGCGAAAAACATATCTAGTAAATAAACATTAAAAATGTATAACAATAATAGAAGTGTACAATAATTGGACATCTGGTAGCTTATTAGTTAGTTTCACCTACAAAAACCAAACTTATACCACTATACAGGATGTAAAAAATAAAAATCTTAAGTTACTAACTAGAAAAACTGTAAAATGGCATATGGCCATTTTACAGCTTTTGAGACTTCCCCGCATCGTCCTCCCTTGAGGTGAACAATTGCACATTTATTCATTCCGAATTCCATACCAATAACCCGTGTCTACTTTGCGACCACTTTAAGAGCGTTTTGAAATTCGCACTCTCCGGAAGTTCATCCATATAAAATATATGGGTGACCTTATGTCTCCGGTCGCTGGGTGGTCCACATTGATATCCGTGGATTTAGCAGAGCCCGACAACGGCAGCAGTGATATGCAGAATAGGAGAGGACGTAGGGAATATACTCTGGAACATTGCTCTCCTAAATACCTGCTCTGCCGTGACCTACTGTGCACCTGATGTTATGGTGAAGCGAGTCTTCCAGGGCGGCAACAGCTGTGCTATGCATCTTACTAGTGGTGCTGGTACCGCAAGATATTCACAGAATCCTGTGTAATACAGCGGTTTTTCAGCAGGCTGACCTTGAAATCTACCATGCCTTTCTTAGTACCATGCCGTTCGTGTATCTGCTGGAAGATCGAATTAACAAAGCTCAGTGTTCTAGCATATAAGATGTGTAAATATCTTGTAGGAGGAGTGGCAAGTGATCGGCCTATAATTCCACGGTTTGGAAAGGTCTCCCTTTTTGGAAATAAATACAGTACGTCAGCGGTGTATGGAAGGAAATTTCTTCCACCATCAGTTAATGCCTTTTGGGCCCGGGGCAGCGAAGTTCTTGATATGCGCTTGTTGGACCTCCTTCACGCTGATTGCCGGGTACACTTCTTATGGCATAGAGCCTCGAAGTGTGCAATCGTTGGCGTGTCGTTATTGAATATATGCGTCGTTTCGTGCATCCCTTTCCAGAAAGTTTCGACATCTGCTACAGTCGGCGGATTTTTGCAGTGGTTGTGGCCCATGAAAGAGACGGGAGGGGATCATACGGAACAAATCGTTTTGCTTCATATTTCTCACCCTGTCTCTTTAACGTTTTCTTTATAACCATGACCGTTTGGCTCTTATCTAGATAGTACTGCTTAATGGAAAGTATCACAATCAGATTTAGAGTGTGGTGTTGACGTCTTAGGCCGACTGCTGTGCGCCGGATTTTAAAAGTAAAAACTCTACAATTTGTCATGTATTCATCACACTTACGTAACCTCTCCTGTGCAAGACGGATACTTGATCTCTTAGATGTTGCTGAGAAAAGGCGTGGTGTTCTGGGTGAATGATGCACTAGGCATCCCGCTGCGCAGGTTTGCCGCTCTCGTAACAGGTTTGCATGTCATCCCTTAGTTATCAGCATTGGGACTTTCCGGTGGGGCCCCTTCAACCTGTCTCTTACCCCCATTCGGTTGGGGGTCCATCGTGAAGAGCTCTTCCAGAGTTGCCTCTGTATGTCCATGGTGCACCGCGTGGAGGTGTCAGTATGATTTTGCACGACTGACTTCTTATTCGCATTTTTTTTTTTTTTAATAATCGATGTCGGACAGTCCTCCCGTGTCCTACAACACCTTACGAGAATCGCGCCGGCGAATTAACTACAACTACTCCCCACTTATCGCAGGGTTAGTAACCAGATATCAGAATCGTGTGCCAGAAGCAGGCGAGAAGAACCTAGAATGCCCGCCTTCTACATTTGGCCTGCCATCTACTCAGCTCTTTCTTGGCAGGCCTATATGGTCTTCAATTCAGAGAGCAACTTTCTGCCCGCTCTTTGTCAGTAGGTTGTGGGGGAGGGGTTGAACTAGGGGTTATAGCTCGGAACGGTGGGAGCGGTCATGTTACTTGTTAAATTCAAATTGAAATTTCACATTGGATTTTTAATTCCTCTTTTTTGTTGTCCATTTAATACATGTTTCAAGAAGTCCTAAAAAATCCAAAAATACCTTTAACAGCATTTTTTGTGGTCAAGGTATGGCGCCCAGGTCTAACTTCCAAAAATCCGATGTGAAATTTCAATTTGAATTTAACAAGTCACATGACCGCTCCCACCGCTTCGAGCTATGACCCCTAGCTCAACCCTTCCCCCTTAACCTACTGACAAAGAGCGGGCAGAAAGTCGAGAGACCACGCACTTTTTGCACTGGTATCATGGACTATAGACTTTAGCCATCCAAGTACACCGATTATTATCAGAACGACCTTCTTGACCGAGTAGCCTGGGCACAGCACTTGAATCTCGTACCAGAGATCGTGATATTTGGTTCGTTTTTCCTCATCTTTCAAGGTGATCTTTTACATATATTACCATGAGTTGATGGTCGAGGAGGACTTTGTCAGGCTTATTGGCCTGCTTGGATTAGCCTGACCGTTGGGAACGAGTAGTTTCAGTAAATTCTGCAGTTCTTGTTCTCGACAACGGACTCAATATCTCCGAGAACATAAGGCAGCACTGGTGTCTGGTCTACCCCGTACGAGTGTATTAGGTGATAATATAGCACTCGTAATGCCGTGTTGTCAGTGCCTCTCGTCTGGTGTCGAATACGAGACCTACTTCATCTGCGGGTCTATTTGTTGCCTTGAACAATTCTGCCTCCACTACCCGCAGGTTAGGCGAGGAGCGACTAAATGCAGGAACGTAGGTTTATCGATCCTACTACGAAAACCGCGAAATTCGATATAAGCAAAACATTATATTGCAATTATAACAGGTTTGGTTGTGCATTCCCTGTACTTATTTCAAGTTCCTTTATTCGTTTCATTATGATGCATTTGAAAAGATATAAAGGCAAACTATGGTTGTAGTTGTTCATTATTGAATTGAATGTTAACTATGGTGATTACCGATTACACAACCGTATTGTGGATTCTAGGTCTCAGGATACGTGAAACAATAGATGTAAAAAGTTTAAAAATTTTCAAGTTAAAATTTGTTATTTTGGTATTCTTACCTGCTTGATTAGAAAGTAATAATTTTTCATAACTTTTTTTGCATGAGATTTCAGTATCAGTGTCTGTAGATTTAGATAATATTTTCATAAACTGTATTTTTTTGTGTAGGTAAAGCATAAGATGTAGATTTATTGCATCAATTATTCAATAATTGTCTTCAAATTTATTATTATTTTTTAATCATATTGAAACTTCTGAATAAAAGATACCAAAATTGTTCTCATTTAATATACATGTATAGTTGGATCAATGAATCTTCTTGTACACGTCACAACTTCTCGATTTATTTTTTCTCAATTTTAGGCATATTTTAACTATATATGTTTTTTTTTTTGTATTGTTGATACTGATGAATATCATGTCTTTCATTACTATGAAAAAAGAATTGCCTACACAAGCACGTCAAGATCCATTGATCCAATTATATTAGTAATATTTAACAAGTTTTAGTAAAATTAATAAAATACCGTAAGAATTATTTTATCATTTAATTACATAGTCAGTTTTATATAATACATTACACCAGTAGGGTTAAAAGAAATATAACTACTATAAACTAATATAAATGGTCATGGGAGCTATTATTAGAAACAAAAGGTGCCCCAGTAAGCATATCTTTTATTATATTTGTTTCCTTTGTATTTGGTTTTGCATTTTTTTCTTTTAGTTGCAATGTACTTTTTTTTTGGTAGAGAAAAATTTCTGTTTTTCGATATTTTTATTGGCTAGCTCCACTTAACTATGTTTAGTTGTAATATAATTATTTCTTTTTGTTGAGCTTAAATTCAATCGCGCAGCACTCGATTTTAAATTCTCTAAAACCATAGTCAAGTGATCGATTGAATGTATGTTCTCTACAATTTGTAAAGTTACAACCTCAATATGTTTTAAGTTGTTCCTCCTTATTAACATTAAGAGCACTACCAGACCTTAATCCATGCATCGGCACATTTATTTCGTCTTGATTTGTTGCACTGTTTATATATTAAGTGTAGATTTTACACTTACAGCATCCAATCGATGCCTAACACCATCTTTAATACATATTATTAAATGACTGTTTTATATTATCAATGTCCTTTCGAGTTAAAAGGTCTTTTCGTTCCAATGTGTGTGCTATATTTTCACCGGTATTATCCGTTGTAAATTACTATTTATATAGTTATATTATATTACTATTTATATAGTTATCAATTTTTTTGTAAATTCAAATGTTAAATGGCAAATTCCTTGTGGGTGATACACCTAATATTAACTTTGATGCAATATTCTGTCGATCTAATAATGTGTTTTGAAATATTTAACAAAACACTTACCGGTTATTAAAGGGTGTTTCAATAAGAGCGCAATATTTCAAGGTTCAATAAAACATGGTTTTCGGTAGCAAAGTATTGAAATATTTATTGAGTTATAATGTAGACATTTGGGATTATGTATGGAACAGCACATCTAGTAAATGACGCCACGGCTTTGCTGGCACATGCGTACTCTTTTGGCGAAATTTTGAATAACGGTGTTGCATACATGGCGGTATTTCGTTGATATAGCGTCTAACCTTCAATGCTTCGGTGGTCGCGGTCTTGTTGGCATAAACCTGTGCCCTCAGATAACCCCACAGCCAAAAGTCCAAAGGTGTTAAATAGCAAGAGCGTGGCGGTCTATTCTGGCCACCAAACCGAGAGATGACACGACCAGGAAAAGACTCGTGCAAGACCGTCAATATTTCACGGGCGGTATGGCAAGTGGCACCTTCCTGCTGAAACCACATGTCGTCGAGAGTAATATCTTTCAAACGTAGGTAGGTTGATCCCATATGAGTAATTGTTCATGATAAATCAAAAAGAAAATTCTCATAAAATTCCTTTATTACTGTGACCGGTTTCGTGAACAAATTAATTACTTCACATCATCAGACACAGGAATTTTTATAAATAAAAAACCAGGGTCGTCAAATTAAAATTAAAAAAGTTTTGCAACATAGTCAAATAATCTGTAAATGTAAGATATAAAATTTTTGGTATCTAATTAACTTTTTGATAAAAATTTCTAAAATTTTTTAACGTGCTTGTCCTTTTAAACACATACATACACTGAGAATTTTTCTTTTTGATTTATCATAATATCTTTCAATTGAGTCACAAAAAACTGGGTTATCATAGCACGATAACGTTCGCCATTCATCTTTACTGCATTACTTGCCTCGTTTTCGAAGAAAAACGAAACAGTGAAACGTTTTGGATGCATTGCTTTCTTATGAATTATTCGTGGATTTTCTGAACCCCAAATGCGGCAGCTTTGTCTATTAACGAAGCCATCGAGGTGAAAATGGGCCTCATCACTGAAAATGATTTTGTCCGCAAAATCGGCATTCACTTCTTGTTGTTCAAGGATCCAATTGGTGAACTCTCTTCGCTGTGCATGGTCTGTTGGCAGAAGTTGTTGGGTCAATTGGACTTTGTAGGCATATCGATGCAAATCTTTAGTGAGAATGCGCTGAAGAGTGGCTGTTGTAACGTCCAATTCTTGTGCACGATGACGACTCGACGTCCCCGGACTCTCAGCCACGCGCTCGTGTCGTGTGTTTCACATTACTAACCGAAACAGTACTTTCGAATTTTTCGATTATTCTTTTCACAGTAGATGAATGAGGAACATTATTTCAACCGAAAATTGGACGCACTTTACGAATCGTGGCAATCAAATTTTCACCATTTTGATAATACTGTTTAACAATTAGGACGCGTTGTTCTATCGTGTAATGCTCCATGTTTACTAACTCCCATCTGTCTCCTATCGTCCTGACATGTCATATTCTTGTGACATCAAGACAGTCAATCTGGCGCGCAATTCAAATCTTGCATTCTTATTGAAACACCTTTCACATCTCGTTTAACGATAACTTGACTTGTACGGGTTATTCATTATAAATTACCCACCCCTTATCATCGTTATTATTGCCTATAGAAAAAAAAGTTTTAAATAAAAGTTGTATGGTTATGACTGAATTTTGTTAAAATGCTATCAAAAGTACAGTAGCGTGCAGATTTCAGGGGATACAAAATGATGTATTTTTTTAAATGGGATACCCTGTATATTATTAAATTTTTGGAATGATCTTTTGTTCCTGATTTCAAAAATATGCCATATGTTACTCCTACCATATACTGCTTTTGAGTTATTAAACGTCGAATATCTTAGTTAAACTAGTTACTGTAAATATGGTAAAGTTAACATTATTAAAGTGAGCTATGAAAATGACAACTATTATGTTTGATAAGTGACATTTCTTTAATGAAATAATCAAAATGGTTTACACTGAAGAAGAAAAAGTCCAAGTATTTACTTGTTATATACAAAATAACAAAAATAAACGTGCAGCAAAAAGAGCATATAGGGTGTTGGATCCAAATCGTCCAACACCATCAGAAAATACGTTCAAAAATATTTACCGATAGATGAACAATACCTCCAATTTTACTAGAAAAAAGAGTGTAGTTCAAGCAAACCAGGAAGAACAGCTAGATATACTGCTTCATTTCAAAGGTAAACCCATCCATATTTATTCGCGAATAGACTTTTTTGAAACATTGTATTATTTTTTAGAAAATTCTGAATGTAGTATAAATAACGCAGTCGATCAATTAAGTAAAAGTTATTCCAAAATCCGACGTACGTTAAAAAATAACAGCTACAGACCCTGTAAAATTTTACCCGTACAAGTTTTAACAGAGGCTCATAAAAGGAAATGGCTGGACTTTTGCCGTCAGATGATTCACAAGTTGGATGAAGATCCCGATTTTTTACTAAAATATTATGGACTGATGAATCATCCTTTTCTGCGGCAGGAGTTTTTAATAAGAGAAATCGAAGGTCGTGGGAAAACAAGCACAACAGAAAAAGATTGGTAAAACAAATAAAAAAATCAGAAAGAAAAAACTGTTAGCGTTTGGTGTGGAATTTTCAGAAACAAAATTGTTGGGCTTATATTTTATGATTGTACTTTAACTGGAGTTACCTATTTGGAAATAATTATCCCAGAAGCAGAAAATATTCTTTTGCAGAATTTTCCTGAAGCCGAACTTAATGATATGATTTAGATGTAGGATGGGGCAACTCCGCATAGTGTCCTACCCGTTCGTGATCATTTGATTAATGTGTTCCCAATATGGATAGGGAATAATGGATCTATTAAATGGCCACCTAACAGTCCGGATCTGAACCCTATGGATTCATTTTTTGGGGATTTCTAAAATAATAATAATAGTATTCAAGTCATAAAGACATGATTCGACTTGAAATAAACAATTTGAATGTAAATAATGAAGCCATTTCTGGTGCAATTATAAATATAAGAAGACGTTATCAATTATGCATTGACAATAGTGGTGGACACATCGAACATCTTTTTTTGAGTTATTATTTATTTATATTTAAATTTCCTAAATAAATCTTTATCTTTTTTTGTATCAATATTTGGTTTTTTCTTCCTCACTGTAAACCATTTTGATTATTTCATTAAAGAAATGTTACTTATCAAACCAAATAGTTGTCATTTTTATAACTCGCTTTAATAATGTTAACTTTTCCATATTTACAGTAACTAGTTTTAACTAAGATATTCGACGTTTAATAACTCAAAAACTGTATATGGTAGGGGTAACATACGGTATATTTTTG
This sequence comes from Rhamnusium bicolor, assembly GCA_029963845.1. Classification (NCBI taxonomy): domain Eukaryota; kingdom Metazoa; phylum Arthropoda; class Insecta; order Coleoptera; family Cerambycidae; genus Rhamnusium; species Rhamnusium bicolor. Next base: position 12,998 of record JANEYF010002881.1, on the reverse strand, counting down.
AAATCAGGAACAAAGGATCATTCCAAAAATTTAATAATATACAGGGTATCCCATTTAGAATATAGAAAATATTATTTTTTTGTATCCCCTGAAACCTGCACGCTACTGCACTTTTTATAGTATTTTCACAAAATTCAGTCATAACCACATAACTTTTATTTAAAACTTTTTTTCTATAGGCAATAATAACGATGATAAGGGGTGGGTAATTTATAAAGAATAACCCTGTACAATATTTTTTCATCTTGCAGGAACCTTGAATCTTTTTATTTCTTTTTCTACATACTTACAGTACTTTTCCTATTAAAAAACACACCAAGTTTAAAAAAGAAATGTTTTTTTACAATAAATAAACTCGCCTGATCTAACGCACTCTATCTTTCGATATTTTCTTTTCTTTTTACACCAGTATTTTTAGTACCTATATTGTATTATTTGATTTTTCTTCTGTAGACAACCAAGAGGAGTATACTAAAAAAAAAAAAAACAGGAATTACATACCTAAGTATATTCTATAACTTCAATCACCCTACTGAAAATAATTTATACAAAAATATAGTTATCAAAAACAAAACTTTCCACTTGGTCATACATTATTATTAATTAAGTATGCATGGCAATACTTTATCATTATAAGTTGAAAATGTTAATTCCTCCATTTCATTTATAATTCTGTTTTCTTATAAATGACTCCTTAAATCATTGTTATACTTAAAGAAGACTTCACATTCTAAACATTTATACATATTCACATCTTCGGCATAATCCAAACTTTATTTCTTCATTTCATGTATTCTTTTTTTTATGATTATCGAGGTTACCTTGTGTAGAAACCCTCTTTTCACAAATTAAACATATAAACAGTTTACAAATACTCTGCACCTTTTAATATTTATTCAAATTTTGTTGATGAGGAAAACGTTACAAATTGAACATAATATATAGCACAAAAAAAACTCATGTTTAAATTTAACACAAAACTAATCAGTGAACAATAATCAAAAGTAAAATTTATCTTAATCAAATAGTCACATAAAATATTTTACAATATGAATGATATAACCACAAAATACAACAATAATTAATAATTCGTGACAACCATGCTCGATTTTCGTAGTGAACAACTACGAATGATGCTTCCGTCGTTGCATGGATAATGTTCCTGTATTTTAGGCGCTCCTGATTAGGTGGAGCTCCAGAGATAACAGCAGCAGTAAGAGAAGAGGGCTCAGGAGATCACGTTAGAAAACTCCTCTCCTAAATGCCATCTGCTCTGCCTTGACCTGCTGTGCACCAGATGTTATTGTAAAGCGAGATTTATAGAGCAGCAGCAGTTGTTCGATGTACTCACCAGTGGTGCTGGTACCACAAGACAATCGAGCAAGTAATTGCTCCTAAGATGTAGTTTCAAATGCCTTACGGCAATCGCTCCCGGCTATTGTTAGATTCCGCTTGTATTGCACAGAATCCTGTTATCAGAAGGTCGTTACAATCTGCCAGGACTTTCATAGCACCACACTGTTCATTTATATGCTGGATATCTTTCTGTAAATGCCGATTTAGACATTACAAATTTTTATTCATATTTCCAGTGTATTATGTAAAAAGTGTCAATGTCAAAAGTTAAAATTTTTTCCATTATATTAAATTTCATTAAACAGTTGAAATAAAAACATTTTATAGTGTCCCGTTAAACTATTGTGGGGCTCTGCTGAATAAGTAATATATTTGTAATACCTTGAATTTTTAGGTTTGTTTTTGGAAATTTCTTCTTCTCGGGTACTGGAATTAAGTGACAAGTTTCCTGATATACGGAGAGAAGGAGGATATTGGTTAGTGAAATTTTATGCACCATGGTGTGGTCACTGTAAGAGATTAGAACCAGTATGGGCACATGTAGCTCAAGTACTTTACAAAACCAATATTAGAGTAGGACGACTCGATTGTACTCGATTTCCAACCATCGCCACACAATTTGGTGTTAGTGGTTATCCAACAATTAAATTGTGAGTAAACAATTAAACACACAGGTTATCCCAGAATACAGTGCATAAAGTGAATCTCAGATAGTAGACAGCAAAAATTAACTCGATGTAACCAAACTTAATTACATACGAAAATTCTTAAAAAAACAGCTCTTATGGCAGAACAAAACATGTTGACTCCCAAAACTTGTCATAGCTCTATGTCCACGGAATTTTGGAACACCTTGTATGTCCAGTGAAATAGGTTGTAGACTATGAAAAAATTTCCCGCCAAAACTATAACACGAAATAATAACGTTTATAATAACGTTTATTTGGTAAGTGGTATAAATGTTACATAAAAAATTGTGGTAATTAATTTACAAATAAAGGAGGACCACAAAGCCTAAGCGTGTCTAAGGATTAAATGGAAATACAGATAGGTAGATAGATTTTTATTTGTTCCATTTACAAACATACAGTACAATCAGAAACACTTATGGTTAATCATAATTAATGTAATGCTGTTGCGTTTAAAATTGTCCCTGTAAATTAAGTAGAGAAAGAGAATATAGTCATAACAACAAATTGTTTATAAATAGTTTACTCAATATTTGTTAATACACAACTTTTAAATATAATTTGTTTCAGTAAAGAAAAGCACAATGTATACAACAGTCTTGGAATATTTTGAATATAGTTGAACATTTCTCAACATAAATTGTCATTTTTTTTTTAAACATGTAATGTTTAGTAATATAGAGTAATTTCAATTATATATAATTACCTAGCTGGTTAGTCTGCTAGCATGATATTCTGTCCTTTAACATTTTTGTAAAATGTTTCACTGTACTCCTTCGGAGAACAAATTTTGGTTATTGATTTTGGCTATATAGATATAACTCCTTCAGTTCGGTCTACTGTAACATTCCCAATCATTGGATAATTAATTATTCTTATTTTAAATGCCTAAAATTAAGAAATAAAATTGAGGTTATGTGGAGGTATCTCTTTTAAATTTGCTTAAAATTTTTTTATAACTATTATAAAATAAAGTACTCACTTAAATAGTCCAAGCAATATCGTGCAAATTCGACGATGAAAGGTTACCGTCTGCCAGTCGGTAATCAAAGAGACCATATAAGTACCATACTTTTTTCTCTTTTGAAATTTTGGAATGGCGACCGGATACGGAGAGGGGGGCCATTTTTTAAATCGAATGGCTACCGATATTTTCCCGCATAGCTAGTTACTATATGTACTCCGCATACCCCAATTACGCTGGCAGACAAAACTTCCAGTCGGCGCACGGTAACCAGAAAATAAAAAAAAATTTTTTTAGTTATCGGACCAAACCTAGCGCAAATTTTTTGTTTTGGTGTGTACAGTACTGTACTATAGTGGCAGACATTTCTATCGGTCAATTTTTGAGCAATTTGCCATCAAATTGGTGAAAATTGGATCAAAATTTGAAATAAGGGGTCGTTGAGGGAGGGGTTAAATTTGGAAAAATGTCTGCCAGCCAAGGTTAGGGTTTTTTTAGTGCCTTGTGGACCATAAGCTGTCTGGGCAGACTTTTTTTTTAATCTTGACTATTTTTTTATCAACATTTCAAATTTGGATCAATTTTTCGCCACTTTGATGGCAAATTGCTCAAAAACCGACTAAATATTTGTTTCCAATTTCCGGTCTGTGCGCGCCGACCGGATGTTTTGTCTGCCAGCATAATTGGGGTATATGGAGTACATATACTAACTACCTATGCGGACAAATATCGGTAACCATTCGATTAAAAAAAAATGTCCCCCCCCCGTAACCGGCCACCATACCAAAAATTTCAAAAGAGAAAAGTATGGTACTCATATGGTCTCTTTGATTATCGACTGGCAGACGGTAACCTCTCATCGTCGAATTTGTACGATATTGCTTAGACTATAACTAGTTTGTCAATATAGCTTGTGTCTCAACCATCCATCAGATACCTGAAAAATGAACTATTTAAATTTATAACTATTTAAATTTATACCTATATATATATATATATATATATATATATATATATATATATATATATATATATATATATATATATATATATATATATATATATATATATATATATATATATATATATATATATATATATATATATATATATATATATATATATATATATATATATATATATATATATATATATATATATATATATATATATATATATATATATATATATATATATATATATATATATATATATCCCTGCAAGTGGAGATCCTTTTTATTCATTTCGTATACAACCTGAGATCCGTTTTAAAAGGTGAGATCCGATTTTGGATTTCATCTTGCTTTGCGTGTATATCGCCGTCATATTGTTCAGTTGGATCATTAACAACTAATTTCAAATTTTACTGTGGATCTCATTTTTACCGAAAATTTCACATTTTATACATCTGTAGTTCAGATTCGTCGGCTGTAGAGGGAGTACGGCTCGTCTTTATGTTGTAGATGTATGTATGTAAAGATGAGATCCGTCCAAGATGGCAACTTTGCAATCATTCGTGTCAATATTCATGTTAGAATTTAGGGTAAAAGCAGTGTTAATTTACAATGACTTATATAAAATTAGTATTTTATAAAATACGCATGACATATAAAATCCTTATTTTAAATCATTGTAAAATACGAAAAAGTAATTTTTACTTCTTATTTTCTACTGCTTATCCCGTTTAGCTGATTTGTGTTTTTATTTATACATTTTTTAATAATTAACAAATATTTCATATTATTTGAATTAGTATATTTTGTTAAAAAAGTGGACATGTACGTATATTAAAAACTATTGCTAACACTACTTGTTAATGAGGTAATTTAATTATGAACTACAGTATTTATTAATTATAAATATTTATTCTTGCAGTTACTGATTAGCGTAATACCTTAGTTTTACAGTAAAACAATATTATTTAATAATATGCTATTTTATTTGTTAATAAATATACCAACAATATAGTGCGGTGATAATGTATGGAACAAATTCAATAAAACTTTTCAGGAAAATTTTCGCAAAAAATCCTCGGACAGGACTAATTTGTTTTTCAAAACGGCATCTTTTCTGATAAATGTCATTCTTTGATTATACTTTATTTTCGAGCTATGACGTCATCGGTCTTTTTTTTTTTTAATAGCAACCTATATATTTTTCTATGGATTCGAATAGAGGACTCTTTTCTGCATACGCTGATATAAAAAAATAGCATGTTGAAGAGGAAATTTTTGGAGATATTTACTTCAAAATTACAGTCGTGGCAAAATTTTAAACATTTATTATAAGTTTTTAAGTCTATTTTAAGTTGGTCTTCAGTGTAATAATTATTACCTAATTAATTCAATATTTCAATAGATTATTTAGTAATTTTTTACTTTCATGACAATTTTATTTTATTTTAGAATGATATAAAAATTTTGATTTTTGAATCGAAATTTTTTTATTTCATTTTTTTTTTAATTGTGAAGTAGCTGTCATTTTCTTAACCGTCAGCTGATATATTTTCGACGGATTTGATTAGAGGTTTGAATTCTAGATACTGCGATATGGAGATCGTTGTCCAAGCTTATTTTTATAATTTTTAAAATGACTGAAACTTTGAAGTCAAATATGACAAAAACATTCCTCTTCAACATGCCACTTTTTTATAACAGTGTATACAGAAAAGCGTCTTCTATACGAATCCAAAAAAATATATAGGTTGCTATTTAAAAAAAATGCCGGTGACATCATAGCTCGAAAACAAACACAATCAAAGAATGCCATTTATCAGAAAAGATGCCTTTTTTGAAAAACAAAATTGATCTGTCTGAGAAGTTTTATTGAATTTGTTCCATACATTATCACCACACTGTATAATTGATTAGTAATAAATAAATCATTCTTGAAAAAAAATATTATTTGGAAAAAAAGCGTTATTACTCGGTTATTAATAATAATTTAATGTTACTGATACATAAATGTTGTCCAAATAAGCGCCCTCTTAATTATAAGGTGCAAATTATTTTCAGTGTAAACTGTACTTTTTTCATTATTTCTCGAGCGTAAAACATGTTTATGGTGATAGTGAAAGTAAAAAGCATGAAAAAAGTGCTATTATTTCACTCTGGCGTATAGCCGAATCATAAGAATGCATTGAACACAATAATTGAAGTTGTCTCGCGATCTTCGCTAGCTTTAGATTTGCGCTGTGATGTTTGTGTTAATTTAATTAATAATTAATAATTTAATTTTTTTAATTGCACACAGTCGTAGAAAAGGTATTGTATGAAACTCATGCATAAAGTTTCTTTTCATGCGATTGTCGCACTCGTCTACAGCTCGTGCGGCCAAAATTTCCTAATCGTAAAAAAAAGTACTGCTTTATGCACTTGTTGCATACGTCACTATATTTTGTACATAATTAGAAGCTCCTAGCTAGTATTTTAAATAAGAAATACATATACTTACAGTATAAAAAAACAAATTAAATAAATTGTAATTTCAAGTGTTTACAAAATGAGGAACAAATCAAATCATGAGAAAATGGTGGTTTCACTTTTTTTTTTGACGAGGGGGCAAGTCTGGAACGTAAAGCTTCAAATTCTTCCAAGAATAAAAGGACGTAGGGCTGACTACCACTGTATCTGCATAATTTATATATAATTCTGATATTTGCAGACCACTATAATATGTAGTAGAGAAATGAATTAGAGAAAAAAATAATGATAATAAAACTATTAAGTATTTTATTTGGGTACATATACTATTGGGATTGGGAATGTTAAATTTTAATTACCTAGTTTTGTTAGAAATATATTGAAATTGTTTATTATAAAGTAAATGAAGGATACATATTTTGTTTTTTTCTTGATATTTAAGTGATAAATAACAATGGCTAGATGTTATAGTTTTTAATTACATAAAGAATACAAATAAATCCTGTGCCCTAAAGCCTATAAGATTTATGCTTTTTTACAAAAAAAAGTGAAATTTGTAATTTTACAATACCAAAAAAGTAAGAAGACGCGACGCTTTATTTATCTATACCGATCTAATTGTTCCTCAATAGCCCCTAATAAAAGTTTCGTTTGCAAATTGCTCGGGAATCCCAATACAACAATAAATAAGATTTTTTGGTTAACCCTGAAGTAAATATTGATTCTTAGTTAGAATTATAAGATTGGACCACATTATTGATAAATAATTTAGAGAAACATATTGTCAATGTCGAAACTGGATTACTACAAAAAATAAAATAATTCGACCACATCGCAAACTTAGGCACGCATAACATTACGTCTTAGTAAATCTATCCATTTGAAATCCAAAAAAGGTCAAGAATAGCAGACTAAAGTCTTTTGAGTGACACATGTCAATAAAAAAACTGTAATGAGAACCGGCAACGTCAGTGGATCTCAACATGTACGAAATATTTCAAAATATACAACCTAGGATCCCATCTTACCCATATTTAATAACAGATCTCTACTTGTATGATATATTTCATGTATAACTAAATCGGCAAAATTTGTTTCCCCTCTTTTGATGCATTTAATGAGAATACATTGAAATGCATATTGTACTTTTTTCTCTAAAATAATGAATCCTCCATGTGGATCTCGGGTTGTCTAAAAAATATAAGGATCTCGACTTGCATAGAAAACGTGTATATATATATATATATATATATATATATATATATATATATATATATATATATATATATATATATATATATATATATATATATATATATATATATATATATATATATATATATTTCTATACAAGTCGAGATCCTTATATTTTTTAGATAACCAAATATATATATATATATATATATATATATATATATATATATATATATATATATATATATATATATATATATACACATATATATACACGTTTTCTATGCAAGTCGAGATCCTTATATTTTTTAGACAACCCGAGATCCACATGGAGGATTCATTATTTTAGAGAAAAAAAAGTACAATATGCATTTCAATGTATTCTCATTAAATGCATCAAAAGAGGGGAAACAAATTTTGCCGATTTAGTTATACATGAAATATATCATACAAGTAGAGATCTGTTATTAAATATGGGTAAGATGGGATCCTAGGTTGTATATTTTGAAATATTTCGTACATGTTGAGATCCACTGACGTTGCCGGTTCTCATTACAGTTTTTTTATTGACATGTGTCACTCAAAAGACTTTAGTCTGCTATTCTTGACCTTTTTTGGATTTCAAATGGATAGATTTACTAAGACGTAATGTTATGCGTGCCTAAGTTTGCGATGTGGTCGAATTATTTTATTTTTTGTAGTAATCCAGTTTCGACATTGACAATATGTTTCTCTAAATTATTTATCAATAATGTGGTCCAATCTTATAATTCTAACTAAGAATCAATATTTACTTCAGGGTTAACCAAAAAATCTTATTTATTGTTGTATTGGGATTCCCGAGCAATTTGCAAACGAAACTTTTATTAGGGGCTATTGAGGAACAATTAGATCGGTATAGATAAATAAAGCGTCGCGTCTTCTTACTTTTTTGGTATTGTAAAATTACAAATTTCACTTTTTTTGTAAAAAGCATAAATCTTATAGGCTTTAGGGCACAGGGATTTATTTGTATTCTTTATGTAATTAAAAACTATAACATCTAGCCATTGTTATTTATCACTTAAATATCAAGAAAAAAACAAAATATGTATCCTTCATTTACTTTATAATAAACAATTTCAATATATTTCTAACAAAACTAGGTAATTAAAATTTAACATTCCCAATCCCAATAGTATATGTACCCAAATAAAATACTTAATAGTTTTATTATCATTATTTTTTTCTCTAATTCATTTCTCTACTACATATTATAGTGGTCTGCAAATATCAGAATTATATATAAATTATGCAGATACAGTGGTAGTCAGCCCTACGTCCTTTTATTCTTGGAAGAATTTGAAGCTTTACGCTCCAGACTTGCCCCCTCGTCAAAAAAAAAAAATGAAACCACCATTTTCTCATGATTTGATTTGTTCCTCATTTTGTAAACACTTGAAATTACAATTTATTTAATTTGTTTTTTTATACTGTAAGTATATGTATTTCTTATTTAAAATACTAGCTAGGAGCTTCTAATTATGTACAAAATATAGTGACGTATGCAACAAGTGCATAAAGCAGTACTTTTTTTACGATTAGGAAATTTGGCCGCACGAGCTGTAGACGAGTGCGACAATCGCATGAAAAGAAACTTTATGCATGAGTTTCATACAATACCTTTTCTACGACTGTGTGCAATTAAAAAAATTAAATTATTAATTATTAATTAAATTAACACAAACATCACAGCGCAAATCTAAAGCTAGCGAAGATCGCGAGACAACTTCAATTATTGTGTTCAATGCATTCTTATGATTCGGCTATACGCCAGAGTGAAATAATAGCACTTTTTTCATGCTTTTACTTTCACTATCACCATAAACATGTTTTACGCTCGAGAAATAATGAAAAAGTACAGTTTACACTGAAAATAATTTGCACCTTATAATTAAGAGGGCGCTTATTTGGACAAGCATTTATGTATCAGTAACATTAAATTATTATTAATAACCGAGTAATAACGCTTTTTTTCCAAATAATATTTTTTTCAAGAATGATTTATTTATTACTAATCAATTATACAGTGTGGTGATAATGTATGGAACAAATTCAATAAAACTTCTCAGACAGATCAATTTTGTTTTTTCAAAAAGGCATCTTTTCTGATAAATGGCATTCTTTGATTGTGTTTGTTTTCGAGCTATGATGTCACCGGCATTTTTTTTAAATAGCAACCTATATATTTTTTTGGATTCGTATAGAAGACGCTTTTCTGTATACACTGTTATAAAAAAGTGGCATGTTGAAGAGGAATGTTTTTGTCATATTTGACTTCAAAGTTTCAGTCATTTTAAAAATTATAAAAATAAGCTTGGACAACGATCTCCATATCGCAGTATCTAGAATTCAAACCTCTAATCAAATCCGTCGAAAATATATCAGCTGACGGTTAAGAAAATGACAGCTACTTCACAATTAAAAAAAAAATGAAATAAAAAAAATTTCGATTCAAAAATCAAAATTTTTATATCATTCTAAAATAAAATAAAATTGTCATGAAAGTAAAAAAATTACTAAATAATCTATTGAAATATTGAATTAATTAGGTAATAATTATTACACTGAAGACCAACTTAAAATAGACTTAAAACTTATAATAAATGTTTAAAATTTTGCCACGACTGTAATTTTGAAGTAAATATCTCCAAAAATTTCCTCTTCAACATGCTATTTTTTTATATCAGCGTATGCAGAAAAGAGTCCTCTATTCGAATCCATAGAAAAATATATAGGTTGCTATTAAAAAAAAAAGACCGATGACGTCATAGCTCGAAAATAAAGTATAATCAAAGAATGACATTTATCAGAAAAGATGCCGTTTTGAAAAACAAATTAGTCCTGTCCGAGGATTTTTTTGCGAAAATTTTCCTGAAAAGTTTTATTGAATTTGTTCCATACATTATCACCGCACTATATTGTTGGTATATTTATTAACAAATAAAATAGCATATTATTAAATAATATTGTTTTACTGTAAAACTAAGGTATTACGCTAATCAGTAACTGCAAGAATAAATATTTATAATTAATAAATACTGTAGTTCATAATTAAATTACCTCATTAACAAGTAGTGTTAGCAATAGTTTTTAATATACGTACATGTCCACTTTTTTTAACAAAATATACTAATTCAAATAATATGAAATATTTGTTAATTATTAAAAAATGTATAAATAAAAACACAAATCAGCTAAACGGGATAAGCAGTAGAAAATAAGAAGTAAAAAATTACTTTTTTCGTATTTTACAATGATTTAAAATAAGGATTTTATATGTCATGCGTATTTTATAAAATACTAATTTTATATAAGTCATTGTAAATTAACACTGCTTTTACCCTAAATTCTAACATGAATATTGACAGGAATGATTGCAAAGTTGCCATCTTGGACGGATCTCATCTTTACATACATACATCTACAACATAAAGACGAGCCGTACTCCCTCTACAGCCGACGAATCTGAACTACAGATGTATAAAATGTGAAATTTTCGGTAAAAATGAGATCCACAGTAAAATTTGAAATTAGTTGTTAATGATCCAACTGAACAATATGACGGCGATATACACGCAAAGCAAGATGAAATCCAAAATCGGATCTCACCTTTTAAAACGGATCTCAGGTTGTATACGAAATGAATAAAAAAGGATCTCCACTTGCAGGGATATATATATATATATATATATATATATATATATATATATATATATATATATATATATATATATATATATATATATATATATATATATATATATATATATATATATGGTATAAATTTAAATAGTTCATTTTTCAGGTATCTGATGGATGGTTGAGACACAAGCTATATTGACAAACTAGTTATAGTCTAAGCAATATCGTACAAATTCGACGATGAGAGGTTACCGTCTGCCAGTCGATAATCAAAGAGACCATATGAGTACCATACTTTTTCTCTTTAGAAATTTTTGGTATGGTGGCCGGTTACGGGGGGGGGGGGACATTTTTTTTTTTAATCGAATGGTTACCGATATTTGTCCGCATAGGTAGTTAGTATATGTACTCCATATACCCCAATTATGCTGGCAGACAAAACATCCGGTCGGCGCGCACAGACCGGAAATTGGAAACAAATATTTAGTCGGTTCTTGAGCAATTTGCCATCAAAGTGGCGAAAAATTGATCAAATTTGAAATGTTGATAAAAAAATAGTCAAGATTAAAAAAAAAGTCTGCCCAGACAGCTTATGGTCCACAAGGCACTAAAAAAAACCCTAACCTTGGCTGGCAGACATTTTTTCCAAATTTAACCCTCCCTCAACGACCCCTTATTTCAAATTTTGATCCAATTTTCACCAATTTGCTAGCTAGTATTTTAAATAAGAAATACATATACTTACAGTATAAAAAAAAACAAATTAAATAAATTGTAATTTCAAGTGTTTACAAAATGAGGAACAAATCAAATCATGAGAAAATGGTGGTTTCACTTTTTTTTGACGAGGGGCAAGTCTGGAGCGTAAAGCTTCAAATTCTTCCAAGAATAAAGGACGTAGGGCTGACTACCACTGTATCTGCATAATTTATATATAATTCTGATATTTGCAGACCACTATAATATGTAGTAGAGAAATGAATTAGAGAAAAAAATAATGATAATAAAACTATTAAGTATTTTATTTGGGTACATATACTATTGGGATTGGGAATGTTAAATTTTAATTACCTAGTTTTGTTAGAAATATATTGAAATTGTTTATTATAAAGTAAATGAAGGATACATATTTTGTTTTTTTTCTTGATATTTAAGTGATAAATAACAATGGCTAGATGTTATAGTTTTTAATTACATAAAGAATACAAATAAATCCTGTGCCCTAAAGCCTATAAGATTTATGCTTTTTACAAAAAAAGTGAAATTTTGTAATTTTACAATACCAAAAAAAGTAAGAAGACGCGACGCTTTATTTATCTATACCGATCTAATTGTTCCTCAATAGCCCCTAATAAAAGTTTCGTTTGCAAATTGCTCGGGAATCCCAATACAACAATAAATAAGATTTTTTTGGTTAACCCTGAAGTAAATATTGATTCTTAGTTAGAATTATAAGATTGGACCACATTATTGATAAATAATTTAGAGAAACATATTGTCAATGTCGAAACTGGATTACTACAAAAAATAAAATAATTCGACCACATCGCAAACTTAGGCACGCATAACATTACGTCTTAGTAAATCTATCCATTTGAAATCCAAAAAAGGTCAAGAATAGCAGACTAAAGTCTTTTGAGTGACACATGTCAATAAAAAAACTGTAATGAGCAATACGTAACTGAAACG